>JAHHFK020000691.1:0-56831 GCA_024533555.2 Aedes koreicus
CCTGCAAAAGACAGCCGCACAATGGTTCATAAATCACGAAATCACAACGAACCGACACGGTGAGTAACTAAATCGCAAAAACGTCAAGCGACGGGAAAAACAAAGCTGTAAATCTAGATTCATGATTTCCACTTCCACGCAGTCGACCAGAGCAGGCACACACTTTCGTAAGTACCGGATACACCACGTTGGCCACCCAACCATCATCAACTTTGGTCGAATCCGCCGCATCTCAGCTTTTTTTTTTCAGCGAACAAATTAATTTAAAAGTGCGTTAAAAATGGTGCGGTTTAATTTCTGTAGGAACAATCAGCAATCACACCACTGCAAGGTTTACAGTTGGCCAGACTTAAAATAACTAAATTGTTTCTCTTTCGAAAGTGAAATTTAGCAATGCGGCGGAGACATAGCCTTGCGCCTTCTCAAGTCACCCTGGCATGTCGCGGGAACAAATACGTCAGTGTGAATTGTTCACTATGTCCGAGCAAACTAACCATCCGGTCGGTTTTGAATTTGGTTGGATTTTTTTGAAAGGCCCCCAACTCTTTTTTTGTACGAGTGCACCATTTTCTTTTGACACAACCGTGGGAACTGAAATTGAAATGGAATTCTGGGGGTGACATTGTTTTGGGTTTAAGGTAAGTAACTATAGCATACACACTACCAAAATGTCATGTAAATTTCTGTCTCCGAAGACCGACACATGCAAGCGTCCTTTAGCACATAAGAATGAGTCGAAAGAGATGAGAAAATAAATTCAATCGAACACCCCTTTCGTCGAATTCGGTCTGTGTCAGTTTCAGAAGACATAATTTTACACGAAATCTTTCTTTACGTTCCCCGACTTTTTACAAACATGAATTACGTCTCGTGTAAAATTCATAATTTCTAAGTGTGTAGCATAGCATAGTATTTACAGTTTCACAGTAGGGAAGATCCATTAATTATGTCACGCAATAAGGGGGGGAGGGGGTTTTGGTATCACGTGACAATCCATACAAAAAAAATGTGAAGGTCCATACAAAAAACGTGACAAGGGGGGGGGGGTATAAAAAGTCACTTTTTGCGTGACATAATTAATGGACGTTCCTACATCGTAGGTGGTGAAGACTAAATCTACTGTTAAGAGAACCATCAGATCCGGATCCGTTTTCACTCGGTAAGAATCTTGGGGGATGATTGCGAACCCTTAGATACCAGACATGCAGCCTCCAGTAGACAAACTCAAACCTGGCCACGTCCTTGCATCTGGAGGGAGTCTACTCCTCTTTGACCACATGTAAAGTTCTTCCAGCAATGTCCACGAATTAAATGAACTGGCTGGATTTATAGAAAATCGAAATGTTATACAAGGTTCCGGGAAAACCCATCGCTTTGCGTAATTCCTTTGCATGTTTTAAATGAGTGTAGCAACACACCCGACAGCTTCCATCGTTGCTTGGATCAGTAGGTCCTCCTGGGAAAATCGTTCTCGGCCATAACCTTCCATTGCTCTTCGTCGATTAATAGTATTGCATGCGACTTACACTGAAAATTAATTTTAATTTACACACTTAGAAATTATGAATTTAACACGAGACGTAATTCACGTTTGTAAAAAGTCGAGAAACGTAAAGAAAGATTTCGTGTAAAATTATGTCTTCTGAAAATGACACATACGCAATTCGACAAAAGATGTGTTTGATTGAATTTGTTTTCTCATCTCTTTCAACTCATTCGTATGTGCTAAAGGACGCTTGCATGCGTCGGTCTCAGGAGACAGAAATTCACACGACATTTTGGTAGTGTGTATATTACGAAATCGAAAGTAGAACTAACAAATCTATTCGTTGTTTTCTGCAACGATACTGATTTGTAGTATTTATGAAGCTACCTTCGTAATTAATGACACACGCGCAACTGTCAAAAGTACGAAGCATTTGTTTACACAGAAATAACATTCGTCCATTGTACGAAAACAATACAAAGAGCTACGAACATTTTGTCACAGATTAAAAAGAAACGTCTCTGGTGGTAGCATGAATGACTGACAGATCTACTTTATCGACTCGAGCACAACCACGAGGAGTTGTCCAGCGTTTTTTTTTAATGTTTCTGACATGGAGTTCGATCTTGTATTTTTGTGAAGTGCTTTTACTGAATCCGTGATTGATCTCACTAGGTCATGGTGACTCGTGTGAAGCTACTTGATTAATGAGTATGAGGTTATAACTCTCGATAAATTAGTTTCGCCCATGCAAGCAGCCACACCATCATGCATGAGTACGATAAAAGAGAAGCAGTGATTGGCTGGTCTTCACGAAATTCATTTCGTGTATTTTACAAAAAGGTGTAATGATAGCATTTCACTTGGTAAAAAGCAATATGAATGTTTCATAAAGTATACGAGACATTTGTTCTACGTACAAGAGCCATGTTTACGAAACAAGTGAAATTTAATTTACCAAAATAAATTTTCAGTGTAGACATTGATGACTACTATGACGATTTGAACACCATGGGAGGGGATAAGGATTAGGTTGGGGTAGGGGGTTTTTTTTTTTTTGGGGTGGGGGGGGGTTGGTAAAAAATAATTCTGATATTTTTTTTTTTTTTTATTTGTGAAATTGTGTTGAATTTTATGTTATACAAGCTGAACCCAGTGCGGGCGTTGCTACGCTTGCAACTAATTTAATGAAAATGTTTTGTTAAAATATTTTCGTTTGCTAATGTGTGACTTCAATTATAGAGTTTAATTTTTTTATTTTGTTTTTTTTTGTGTTTTTAATTCAACCCTCGGTTCGGTAGTTTCTACCATGGGTTTTCTTTCTGTGTAGACGCATTTCATTGAAAAAAATTGGAACTACGCCGTATCATGTCAGTTTAAACGTAATTTCCTCTTGCATAACCTAAGATTAAGTTCTTGTGCATAATTTAGCACTGAGAATAGCTCAGGCAGCTCCCTTTCTTGACTAAGAAGGGGTTCAAACTTCTATCAGACATGCTTCTTACCCGAGAAATACACATTTTGTGTTTTAGTTGCCTGCATAATTCTCATGTTTGGTTGAATTTTGTGTTTCATTTGTATGAGAGCCTTCCTTTTCAGAGAGGGGAGGGATCTCGAACCATAGAAACATCTCTTGCCTCCAAAAACCACGATATGCCAAAATTGATTCAATTTGCTTGATTAGATCTCGAGTTATGCAGAAATGTGTGCTTCATATGCATGGGAGCCCCCTCTTCAAGAGGAGAGAGTGATTTTAAACCATCATAAGAACCTTCCCAGGACCCAAAAAGCCCTGCATTCAAATTTTCACGCCGATCGGTTCAGTAGTTTCCGAGTCTATAAGGGTCAGACAGACAGACAGACAGACAGAAAATCATTTTTATATATACAGATATGATATATGTCTTGAATGAAATTTCGGAATTATATAGTTTTTATTTCATGTATACCTACTAAAGACTTACGATACTTTTCTTCGGGTTTTTTTTTTTTTGTTTGTTAGTTAGTTACACTTAACACCAACAGGTGCCTTCGCGACAATAATTTGTGCATAGTAATACAATAAACATTTTGATATCCATTCGTTTTACTTACTTAATCCGGGGAACACCTCAGCTAAATCGTGCGCAACGTGTGCAAGCAGGCCTTCGAGTTTTCCACGGAATTGACGAACCCTTTGGAGGAAGAAGAAGATCTCGCATAATCTACCTTTTATGAGGACCTGACGACCTCTCTACAGCAACGAGAGGTAAATAGTTTTAGTTATATAAATTTGACTGACACGATCCAACAAACTACTTCACCTTAAACACAGATAGGAACAGATTTTTTGGTATATTGCCAAAATTTCAATCGAATGAGAAGTCCGGCTAGGATAAAAGAAATTCAAAATAAAATTTTGTGTTGTTCCGTCCCAATAATTTGGGCAAATGAAACCAATTGGGATAATAGTGTACGAAGTGAAGAAGTTTTTCGAAGCAGATATAATGTTTATAGGGATGACAGAAATTTTCAAATGTCTAAAAAAAGTCAGGAAGGGGCTGTTCTTATTGCCGTCTCGGTCAATTTGAACTCCGAAAGTATCACTACTTAGAAATGTAAAGAATTTGAACATGTATGCGTAAAGGTGCATATTGCAGGTGAAACGCACGTATTTTCATCTGTGTATTTCCCTCCAAACAATGCTCGTGAAGACGTGTATGAATTTTTTTTCAATATTGCTTAAGAAATCTTGTCCAACCTTGCCCCAGAAGTATAACTTCACATATATGGAGACTTTAATCAGCGTACTATTGACTTTTTTCGAGACATTGAAAATTAGGGCATCTTGCTTCCAATCGTTGGAGAAAGTCAAGCACTACAATTTATTTTTGACAAAAGTGCAAGTTTAGGACTCAATCAAATTAATCATGTTAAAAATCGGCAAAATTGCTATTTGGATTTCCTTTTAACAAATATTCATGAAAACTTCTGTGTGACCGAATCAGTTACTCCATTATCGAAAAATGAGGCGTTCTATATTTGTACTTGAAAACAAAAGACCCGACGACTGCGAGTACGAAGAGATCTTCCAATACCACTCGGCAAATTATGAAACAAAAAAAAAGCATAGGCTAAGTAGAATAGATTGGCAAACGATTTTTAGAAACGAGGAAAATATCGAAACGTCAGTAGATGTCTTCGATCATTTTATATTATTAATATATAAATAAAAAAATAATAAAAAAAAATTAAGAAGAAAAACAAATCAAAACAATCGGGTTTGTACAATCAAGAAAAAAAAAAAAAAAAAAACGGAAACAAAAAAATCACAAAATTTATAAAAACTATAGTAGTAACGATAATCTGGTCACCTATTTAAACAATTGCGATCAACTAAATCTAGCTATTGACATTGCTTTTGAAGAGTACAATTCGAAAACTGAACGTGAAATAAAATGTTGTCCAAAAAATTTCTTTAGCTACGTGAAAACTAAATTGAAATCGGACAATTTTCCATCCAAAATGCATCTGGCCGAAAATGTTGGGGATAACTCAGAAAAAAATTGCAACTTATTTGCAAGTTTTTTTCCAAGAAATGTATACCACATTTTCGGAAGAAGATCATGATCGCGAATATTTTGATTTCTTCCCAGAGTTTTCTAATGTAGTTAGTGTCAACAGCGTTAATGTACAAGACATTAGAGAAGCATTGAATAAATTAGATGTATCGAAAGGATGTGGACCTGACGGTATTCGACCCGTATTTTTAAAAAACTTAGCGTTAGAATTCACAACTCCATTGTTTTGGCTTTTCAGTATGTCGCTAGAATCTTGCATTTTTCCCAAATCATGGAAGAGCTCCTACCTAGTACCAATATTTAAAAACGGAAAAAAATCTGACATACGCAATTACCGTGGAATTGCCATTATTTCATGCATTCCTAAGCTTTTTGAAGCAATAGTTAATGAAAAGCTGTTCTATCAAATCAAAAACAGGATTACTAACCATCAACATGGGTTCTACAAAGGACGTTCAACTAATACAAATTTACTAGAATTCGTTAACTACACGTTGATTGCAATGGATAACGGAAACCACGTAGAAGCTCTCTATACAGATTTAAGCAAGGCATTTGATCGGATTGACATTCCCATGCTACTATTCAAATTACAAAAACTGGGTATTAAGCCAGGTCTTCTCAAATGGCTCAAATGTTACCTAACTAATCGACAACAAAAAGTAAGATTTAAAGGAAAGGAATCAAATCCTATTCAAGTCTCCTCAGGTGTCCCTCAAGGATCCCAACTAGGCCCTCTTTTGTTTATTCTTTTCGTAAACGATGTTTCATTTATTCTTAAAACTGTAAAAGTCTTAATATATGCCGATGATATAAATCTCTTCCTAGAAATAAGAAACAAAGAAGATTACAAGATATTTCAAGAAGAAATATATTTTTTTTTATTTGTGGTAAAAAAAACGTTTTTAAATTAAATGTTCCAAAATTTAATGCGATAGCAGAAAAAAAAAAACACCCGTAACTTTTTATTCTCTTTGGAAATTGTTTTTTGGAAAGTACATAATAATTTGTTGTTTATGAGATGTTCTGTTTTATTCTAAAATATTTTTTATTTATTATTATAATAATAATTAAAGATAATAATATTTTGTTTAAATTAAAAAAATGCTTGATTGTTTTTTTTACCACACATAATAAAAATAATATATTGTTCCCTGGTGGGGGTGATTATTGGATTATTGTTGTTGTTTTTGGTTCATTTTTTTGTTTCTCCTTTAAAGAGAAAATAGTCTTTTTAAAACAATTTTTTTTTTTTTCCGGCAACTGCGCAATCGGAATATTTTTATTACAAATCATTATCGCACAAATAACGCTAAATTTGAACCCCGGATTATGAGATGGTGACAAACTAGTAGGAGGAAGTCAACGTTTTCTCTTTGTTTTTTTTGTGAAAAAGGAACTTTATTTTGAAAACAAAGGTTACAAACGAATTATTTAAAGAATTGCCCATCACTAGCTACCACTTTTTCCCATCTTTCTGGCAGAACGTGAATACCATTTCGATAGAACTGTTCATGTTTTTGAAAAATCTAGAAATTTTGTTATTTTATTATGTGATCATAATAGTGAATTGTGAAACAGTGAGACAATGACTGTGCAATGAACAAGAAAGTGCAATATCAGGAGAATATGGCGGGTGGGGTAGGACTTCCCATTTGAGCGTTTCCAAGTAGGTTTTCACGGGTTTCGCAACGTGAGGTCGAGCGTTGTCATGCTGAAGAATCACTTTTTCGTGTCTGTGCTCGTATTGTGGCCGTTTTTCGTGCAGTGCTCGGCTCAATAGCATCAATTGAGTTCGATACCGTTCCCCGGTAATGGTTTCGTTTGGTTTCAACAGCTCATAATAAATAACACCAACTTGGTCCCACCAAATACACAGCATAACCGTCGCATCGTGAATATTCGGCCTAGGCGACGATGTTGAAGCATGCCCGGGCAGTCCCCATGAATGTTTCCGTTTTGCGTTACTGTAGTGAATCCATTTTTCGTCACCCGTCACAATGCGATGTAGAAAACTCTTCTTTTTTTGCCGCTGGAACAGTTGTTCACAGACGAAAAAACGACGCTGAACATCTCTTGGCTTCAAATCGTAAGGAACCCAAGTTCCTTGCTTTTGAATCATTCCCAACGCATGCAATCGCTTAGAAACGGCTTGGCGGGAAACTCCTAATCCTGAACCAAGCTCTTCTTGCGTTTGACACGGATCCTCATCGAGCAATGCCTCCAATTCAGAGTCTTCGAAGTTTTTTAGCCTTCCTTCACGCGGACGATCATCAACACTGAAATCACCGTTTTTGAAGCGACGAAACCAATCACGACACGTTGTTTCACTCAGAGCAGCATCACCGTAAACTTTTTGGAGCTCTCGATGTGCTTCAGCCACCGTTTTCTTCGAATGAAAGAAGAAAATCAACACTTCCCGCAAATGACGATTATTTGGCACGAAATCAGACATCTTCAAACAACCAAAATATATAACACTAAACCAAAATCACTGATTTGGCAAAGCGGTTTGTTTACCATATGTCTGAGCTTGGTTTATGACGCTTGAGATGTATAACATTCGACCAGCACCTACTACTGGCGCCATCTATTGCTAAACAGCGGGAACTTAGTTGCGCACCTAATACAATTTACATTGCGATACAATCGACTTTACAATTACAAAATCCAAATTGAAGCAAAACTTCAATGCTATACGCTACAGAAAAACACGCCATATGAATATTGTAAGCCAGGTGCTGCTTAGTCTAATGAGGTGTATTTTATAACCTCGATTATAACTAGAATTAGGAACAAAATGTAACAAACGGTCTACTTATGATTGACGACAATAAATAAATTAAAAATTAAAAAAAAATTAATTAACTGCTTCCACCAATCTTCTTCAATAATATCCGATTTTTTTTCCTTTCGTTTCTTCTCTTCACCTGATTTCAAGATTATTTTCTTCTCTGTCCTCACTGGCCTTCTTCTGTTTCTCTGTTTCTCCAGCTTCTTCTCTTGATTCTTTGTCATATGCTTCTTCTTTGATTACTCTTTTTGCTTTTTAAACTCCTCTTTTCTATTCTCTCTTCCATCTACTTCTGTTTTGTTCGGTAACATTTTACTTTCATGTAATCGTCCATTTTAACCATCTAATGTTTTTTTTCCTCTTCCTCGCCTATTACATTTCATCTAATCTGTGCTAATCGCAGTTTAATCGAAGCTCAACTGCAAAGCAGTGATAGCCTGAAGCAAACTGCCATTCAGATTTTTCTGCCGCAGTTTTACCTTTATGTCTGCTGCAATTTTAGCCCCGAGAATCACACGAGGTAGGTGGAATCTGTCAACCAAATTCAACGTCTTGCTGATCCCCATGATGTTGTCGCATGTTTTGGAGACTACAATCTACCGAATTTAATCTGGCAATTTGATGAAAAGATTCTGGGATACTTGTCAATTAACTCGTCAACTGTCCAGGAACTTGCCTTAGTTGAGTCTTTTTTGTCAGCTGACTTTCATCAAGTGAATGGTCTTCTGAACGCGAACAGTAAGTTACTTAATTTGGTGTTCTCTTCGAGTCGCCATCTGCTCTACTAAAAATGTACGCTCCACATATATTGTAACTGTGCTGTAAATGTTAGGTCAAACAAACGATTAGATGATCGCAGAATAAGAGAAACAGTGTTGTTACTACGATTCTCCGACTCCGAAAGAGAATCGGATCATTTTGTTGTAAGCAGTAAGCGAGGGTCTGCAGGGTTGTTGGTCCTTCTCGGCTAGCAAGTACAATTCCATACATCAATCTTGCGGTGATAAAGGCCGAACCAACCTGCAACAGAGTTGCCCGAATGCCACGCGGAAGTTTGGCACCAATGATCAGCAAAATCTTTAATCCAGACTCGCACGCTTTTTTCGCCGTTTGGCAGTTAACAGTTTTATTAGCACACCTTATTTTAACGGTCACTTTAAATATAATGAAATATTTCAACATTTTTTGGCTGCGTCCTTTTGTTTGCACATTCCTAAATGACATAGCATCAAAAAAGTGCTCAGTTTTGTGTTAGGGGAGAACAGTACAAAATGCACTGGTGGGGTAGAATGACCCACTCAATAAATGTGCTCAATTCTTCAAAACTATAGCTTTAATGGAATGATAGTTTATCAATGTTTACATAAAACAGCATAACTCATAAATTTTTAGTACAATAAGGCACTAAATACACCAAAACATGATCAAAATTGAATAAATCTTCATGACTGTACTTCACATGTAAATAATAGTGTTCTTAAAATATGCTTTTACCATGCGTTAACATCCATGGTTGGTAATAAATTCACTTCATATGTATCGCTGACAACAAAAACTTCAAGATAGTATCAAAACTTCACTATAATTCTACATATTTTCAGAATATTTAGACAAAACAATGCAAGACTAAAACTGGGGCAGAACGCACCGTGGCGTTATATACGTCTACAAGCTTAGAAAAAAGTACCCAGTGGAGCGGTTGAGTGTAGGAAACCAACTTTGGGTATAATCATGTTAATCTACCGCTGAGTGTAAATAATTTACTTCTGGTAAAATTCTACCCAAACGTATGTTATTTGAACCCAATGGTAGGTAATCATAATTTTACCCAAAGTTGGCTTCCCACACTTAAATGCTCCGTTGGATACTTTTTTCTAAGCGTGTATATATTGAGGAGTAGGCAACATATCGCAACGTTTTGCTATCTTTATTCCATACCCATTGGTTGGTTGAGCTAAAAAGATGTGGCGATGTGTTGCAACCTCCTCACTTTACAACTCTGAGTAACTTATTATAGTAAATTTTATTTTCTAGAAATCGCTGATAAGAGGATGTCCCAAAAGTTATCGATAGTGATTTATTTTCTAGTTCTTACATGACATTTGACTAGCATTTCGAATGCAATCTCAATAATACAAACTGGAGAGTATTTCAAATTTTTCATTGGGACAATTGTGCATTCGTAATGCCAAGTACCACCTGTAACGCTTTGTCTGCCCTGTCCGCTATAGATTCATAAGGTGCCTGTGGTGATAACGTTTATTGAGTTGAAATCTGGCCATAATGTCCTTAATTTCACACGATTTTTTTTTAATGCAAATAAAATCGTGATTCCAGTATCTGGCTAGTTTTGGTAATTACACATCCACGGTCCAGCGTTGTGCAAACACAGTTCCCGAGTAAACCCGGCAGACTTCGTCAGAAGCGATAATGAGAAGTTTCATTTACACTCACTTTCTTCCCCAGAAAAAAAAAGAGCTGCCGTCTTCGGTGGTGCCTATTGCCATATATCCTACAACCGAACCGACGCATCGTTAGCTCGGCCTATACACACAGGTGCGTTCGTTTGCAGTTCTTCCCCACGGGCACGATGACCGGCTTTGCGATTCACGGTTGTAATTAGCGTCCAGCCCCGGTCCACCACAGCAAGGCGAGAAGCTGGGTGTCGGTAACCAGAAATTGCCAGCACGGAAGAAAGAGGTGTTGCTATCCGATCCGACTACCATATCTCCGTTGCGATGCTGAAGCGCGTGAAGTTGATTTCAAACCAAGAAATGGTACGATGGTTTATGTTCGCTAATGACACGGTGGTGGTTTATTTCAGTGCGAACGGAACAACCAGATGTGATGCTCCGATAGCCATAGTGGTTGACCCCACGACGAGCAAGCAGGGTCAACTCTATGAGCGATAGTGGAGAACTACGATTTAAAGCCCACTGCTGTTTGAACGAATTGGAAGAAGAGACGGTGTTGAACTCTGTGCATAATAAGCACAAATTGGGCAGCTATTTGTCAAATATGACAAACGAACAACGGGCTCACCGGGCTGGCAGTAGTAAATCTTGAAATTTTCGTTGCCGTAGCTAATAGAGATATATCAAAATGTTTTGCATTCAGAAGGCAGGGGGACAGAACGTATTGATTAAATGGTTTGCCGGTTGGATCCAACATCAGAGTCCGGTGTTGGTGGCAATAGCCAATTTTAGCTCTGCCAGTGGCTGTTAAAATTCTGCGGTAAATATTTGTTATAATTTTACCACCGGAAACTTAATCGTGTGTTTTGCGCTTTTTTTTTCGTCGAAGTGGCGAAGGCAACTGGAGAATATAAATACAAACAATATGTTTGGTGGTGGCGGCGTCGGATATCGCAAGCCCAGGTCGGTCTGATTTATTATCCATACACAAGGCAAACGAGCTCCCACCTAATGCGGATAAATTAAATGCTATGGGCACTAGTGTTCTGGGACTGGCGAGAATTATCGGAAGGAACACAGTAATTGGAACGTCTAGAAGCTACTGAAAAAATAAGACTGACGTCAGTAATGTAGCTCCGATGTAATTGATTTTTGGGGGGTAAACACTATAGAGTAGATAACACAAAAAAATAGAGGGGGTACTGAAAAAAAAATTAACATGCATTTGCTCCGCTTTGATTTTATGATGCAAAAAAATTATTGTTTGTTAGAAAATTTCAATGATTTTCGTAATTAATGAAGTGGCAATTTAAACTCGAGGCTGTGTGTCATCGTTGGAGACGAAATTCCGGAAATCAAGCAAATGGGCAGCAGAATGAGTTTCGTGTTCAGAACGAGGATATTACTCTTCGCAATCTAGTGCATAGTTTTGGAGCGAGCACCTCAACTGCAGTACCGGTTAACAACAGATTAGGATGTTTTTGGATTCCAGGTGAGCAACTTTGTTTCATTTTCTTTACGACGAGAAGAGGTTTTGTTTGTGGGGTTTTTTACTTTTGGTAAGAGTAAAATGTCGTTTCTGAGTTTTGTGTATTGTCCTACACACTACCAAAATGTCATGTAAATTTCTGTCCCCTGAGACCGACACATGCAAGCGTCCTTTAGCACATTAGAATGAGATCAAAAAGATGTTAAAATAAATTCAATCAAACACATTTTTCGTCGATTTGCGTATTTGTCAGTTTCAGGAGACATAATTTTACACGAAATCTTTCTTTATGTTCCCCGACTTTTTACAAACATGAATTACGTCTCGTGTAAAATTCATAATTTCTAAGTGTGTATATACTATATAGATATAAACAGCAACCATTCGCTAACTGTGCTAAGTGCACAGCCCAGTAAGCGGATGCTGCTCTGCAACTGGGCTGACATTTCAAATAAGGCCTGTACTCGAAAAAAATGTACCATTTTTATCCGTATGTAACTTTTTTTGTCAATGGGTAAAAATTGATGAAAATTTGAGTTTTACTAGTTAGAAGTACATTTTTTACAAGTTCAAAATAACAATCGGTTCAGTGGTTATTGAGATGTCATCGAAACAAGAAGAAAATCGCCGGAGAGTTTTGCACGCCGTTATGGAAAATCCGACTTCGACCATGAGATGGATCGGAAGACAACTGGGAATCACCCATACAACTGTGTCTCGGGTGGTTAAATCGTTTAAGGAGTCCCAGACGACCCAGCGGCGGGCTGGAAGTAGAAGAAAATCGAAGACAGCTGACCCTGTGAAGGCCCGGAAGGTGTTGGATTATTTCAAGTGTAATCCGAACCTTTCGATTCGCGACGCGGCTCTGAAGGCAAAGTGTTTTGCCTGGTTCGTTCAGCAAACTACGAAACGAGCTGGGCTTTGTGTATTCAAGGTCCGCAAGGCACCGAACTGGCATGATCAACAAAACACGGCGGCCAACTCCCGCGCAAGGAAGCTGTATCGAGAGTGGTTAACGAAACCGATGTGTGTGGTTATGGATGACGAAACCTACATCAAGGCAGACGCAAAGCAGATACCGGGGCTGGAGTTTTACGTTGCCAAATCACGGTTTGATGTTCCGGAAGACATAAGGAAGAAGAAAGTGGAAAAATTCGCCAAAAAATTGCTCTGGCAGGCCATATGCCAATACGGTAAACTGAGTAAACCGTACATCACAACAGGTACCATCAACAGCGAAACTTACCGCACCGAGTGCCTCCAGAAGCGTTTGTTGCCCTTCCTGCGGTCCCACGAAAGCGAGACATTATTTTGGCCGGACCTGACATCATGCCATTACGCGCGATCGACGTTGGATTGGTACAGAGACAATTACGTTGTTTTTGTACCAAAAACCGCCAACCCCCCAAATTCACCAGAGATTCGTCTGGTGGAAATATTTACGGCCATAATGAAGGCCAAAGTTCGAAAATCGTCTAAGGTGTTTAAGAACGAGCTAAAGTTGAAGAAAGAATGGATGAAAGTGACCAAAAAGGTCGGCTCCACCATTGCGCAAAATATAAGGAGGGTCTTGAGGGAAGGGCGCGGGCTCGGGCTGTCAGCGAAAAAAAGTAAAGTAATATGCCGAAACATAAGTCATATGATTATATGTACTGGGACCGCGAAAACCTCGAAATAGAGATAACAGTGAGGGGGGTACAGTCCGTAAAATAGATCAATTGGTACAGCAGATGATAATCATATGTATAAAATAATAAGGGGGGGGGGAAGAAGAGATCGGAGTTGGGGGGGAGAATAAAAAGAGCAACAGCCCTTCAGTCTGTATACACAGAAAAAAATTATGAACATTACATGTGGTGTAATATTCATGCTTATATGCTTAAATATCAAAAATACATGAATGCAATCAATTCCTTTGCTTAATTTTAAATTTAAAACCATGCACAAAACTAGAGTATTAAAAAACATCTAAAAATAAGTGTTTATTCATTGAAAATTACATTAGTACACGTTGCAAGAAAAATGAATCTTAATTCTCTCGTTTTCAAATGCATGGTCATACGATGATCGTGTAAAGCAAAATCTTCTTTCATTCAAGTTTATCCAAACTGATTTCTCGTTCAGCTGTCATTTTCCATCGGTAAGCAAGAGAACTGTTTGTGTGTGAATTTGAGGGAAATTAGAATAGGATTTAAGGGGATAATGTTTGTGAAAGGGGGGAAGAAAAAAAGTGTGGGAAAATATAACGAAAGGAAGGGGAGGGGTGTGTGTTTGTTGTATTTACTTTTCATGTTTTTGTGGGGGGGGGGGTGGGGGGGGGGGGGGGAGAATTTGTAGATTTGGGGGGGGTAAATGAAAGGGAAAAAACGATGAATTAAGAGGGAAGGGTGGGGTGGAGGGGGGTGGGTGAGATGGAGTTGATGTGGGGGTTAGGGGATTAAATGTTCGGGAACGCAGTTCATCAGCCCAATCCTCGAACCAATAATGATCTGGATTTCAAATACATGTTTGATTAAGCAAACCATGGTGTTAATAGGGTGTTTCGGTACAATAATTGTCAATTTGTCAAATGATATAATGATATTATACGATTTCTCCAGTCACAACTTGTTACACCTATCTTATAATTATTATTGTTATGGAGCGTTTACAGTCGAAATGACCTGGAAATGTGGAAAATTATTTTCGATATTTTTTTTATTTGAATGAAACTTTGCATACGCGTTTGGCTTAAGAGACTGAGCATTTTTGTGCTAACATAGATTTTTGTGACTCAAGAGTCAGTTTTAAAAAGGGCGTAAGCATTTTGAATAGCACTTCAATTAATGATTTAAAGTTCGAAAACCTTTGGTTGTACAAAAAAAAACTGTCAAAGAACAAGTTGTGACCCTATGTGTGAAGGTTGTGGAAAAATATACACTGAGAAAAAAAATCGGAATAAAATCGACCATTGACCATTGATAAAATCGAATATCTCAAAAAACTATTTTATAATTTTTTTTTCGGCTGTAAGAACTTGAGGTTATACCTCAAATTTCAGCGAAGATTCCAGGATAGAGAAATGTCAAAAAAAAATGTTTCTAGAACATCAACTATCGGTGCATTTCTCAAAGTTTTAAAATTTGCGGGAATAAACGTATTCTGATATCATCTGATTTTTTAAGTGTTTTGAAATTTTTAAACTCTCTAAAACTATTTAATTTTTAAACCGTCAGAAAAGCATCCGTTCTCGAGATATTTGCGATTCAATTTGATCATACTCGAATAATTTTCGAAAATACGACCTTTTCATACGTTTCTCTAGGTTATTTAACAACAAGAGGTGGTTTTTTGAAATGTATAATAAAGTTTACGCTACTCCCTCTTGGACCGCAAGATGATTGAATGAAGGGTTCAAATATAACAGATTATAAACTATAGAGGATACATAGCGCTACTCTTCATCTTGTTCACACACGCGAACATGCCGGGTACATAACTGACAAATCGCATACTTTTTACGTTGAAAGTTATGTCTCTAGCCTACTAGAACCAGGGAAAGATATTTTGCCAACGACGTCAGCGCTATGGGTCCTCTACAGTTTATAATCTGTTTTGTTCAAATGTTGAACCAACTTACCGCCTGCCTGAATTTTAGGTAGCATCAAAGGCTCTCAGTAGCTTAAAAACCTCGTCCGTTGGGTAGCCCGCTCCTGGGTATTACCGATAGTATACCTAGAAATCTAAAGCTACCTGTACTTGGTTTATATATTCCTTTCACTTCTCGGAAAGCATCAGTAACAAATTTGTTTTGAGTGTTTAATAATAATTTCAAAATGAAATTCAATAAGGTGAAGTGTTGCCAACCCTTTTCTAAAACACGGTGCTCGGTAAAGTTTCGTAAATTAAACGAAAACATTATTCAAGGGCTAATATTAATGAACTGCCTAATTCCGTTGTATACGTCAATCTGTGATTCGTGTCGATTACATTTAAACAAAGTGAAACACGCAGAAACTGAGTATGATATCGATGAGAAACAGCACACAACTCCGTTCCGGAGCTTCAACCATCTACATCAAGGTACGCTATGAAGGAAATACCTTCGGCTACATCCATCACATCATCTTCTTAAGAAAGCTTGCAACAAGAATTTTCCAGAGCGAATAATATCGAGTTGTTTAACAAAGGTATAGCTGGAATCAACGTTTCACCGGTATCATCATCAAAACTGAAGCAGGTTCACTATCCTCGGAGAAAATATTTGATAATTACTGACGGTTTAAAAAAAACATTTTCGGATTTGAGATGGAAGATGATCTGGATTTGTTGAAACGAAAGGCGGCTGACTTTGACGAGATAATTTTTCTGCTGAAAGAAAAATTTGCTGCGCCAGAATGTTCAAGAGCAGACCAAATAAGGACACTATCAGTTTTACCAAAATCTGTTTAACAAGTTGATGTTAATTCAATCATCTTGCGGTCAACGAACACTTCGAAAAATCAACTCTTGTTGTTGGAGAATCTAGAAAAACTTATGAAAAGGTCATATTTTCGAAAATTGTTCGAGTATGATAGAAATTAAATCGCAAATATCTCGAGAACGGATGCTCTTACGAAGGTGATCATCAAGAGCTTAACTTTTTTTTTTAAATACTTCAAGAATCAGATTATATAATCAGAATACGTTTATTCTTGCTAATATCAAAATTTTGAGAAATCCACCGAAAGTTGATGTTCTAGAAACTTTTATCCCTGACATTTCTCCATACTGAAGTCTTCGCTTAAATTTGCGAACTAACTTCAGATTTTTACAGTCAATAAATAAAAAAAACCAAAAAAATGTTTTTTGAGTTATTTAAATTTTTATGTTAATTGTCGATTTTTTTCCGACTTTTTTTTTCTCAGTGTATATTTTTTCACAACCTTTACACATAGGGTCACAACTTGTTCTTAGACAGTTTTTTTTTGCACAACCAAAGATTTTCGAGCTACAAATTATTGAAGTGCTATTCAAAATGCTTACGCCCTTTTTAAAACTGACTCTTGAGTCACAAAAATCTATGTTAGCGCGGAAAATGCTGCGTCTCCTAAGCCAAACCCGTGGATGCAAAGTTTCATTCCAAAAAAAAAAATATAAAAATTATTTTCCATTTTTCCAGGTTTTTCGGGCTGGAAACGCTTCTAGGTGAAACAGGTTTATTTGTGAAAATGATTTGTTCGCATTTACTAATGATAGTTACCGGCGTCGGTGGTGTAGTGGTAAGCGTGACTGCTACATGGCACCCCAGTGGGTCTGGGTTCAATCCCAGTCGACGCGTCTGAGGCGAAAAAATCTGGTCACGTCTTCCTTCGGAAGGGAAGTAAAGCCTTGGTCCCGGCTATATATCGAGTCGATAGGTAGGGTCCACATGGTGGAGTCGTCTTCCTGGGGCGTTGGTGATTGTCACCATGTGAGGAAATAGGCCGACGGAAAATAAAAAAAAAGCTAATGGTAGTTTACACGGTAAATCTGATAAACTCATTTTATGACTATATTTTCAAGATTATAGTTTATACGTCAAAAAGTTACTAGTTTTTATACACGTATGAAGAGTACTTTTTCCGCCTTTTAAGTATGTCAACGGCGACAGAAAAATGCGTAAACAGTAGGCACCGCTGAGAAAAGAAAATTTTTTCTCTGGCCGTGCGCCATTTTCAAATAAGCATTTATTTGATAAGCGCAGTGTATAAGTTCCGGAATTGTTTTGGGCAGTCGCAGTATAAAAATGAAGGAATTATCCAATACGTTGATACAGACGCATTCGCTTAATTGACAGGTAAGTTAAATATTTGCTATTGTCTGTAATGCCCTGAGGCCGAATGCAGCTATTCGGAATACATTTTCAGGGACGAATCAATAAGCTTGAGACCGAGCTTGGGAACGAAGTGCTGGTACTTCCTGACCCAAAAACGATATCCATTTTCTTCTTGACTAAAAAATGCGTGAGTCAATTTCTCCGCAAAACCTTTAGACATATTTAATATTTATTATTTTATATTTTCAATTAATAAACATGGCTGTGTAATCTTTTGATGTCTTTTTCACTTTCGAATCGGAATTACAGAATTGAGCCATTTTCAGCAATACTCGAGCAATATTGATTTTCTGAAATGCGTAAAAAGTACACACCTTTTAAGTCATCAAAAGGAGTAAAAAGTATGTATTTTTTACTTTTGAAAAGGAGTGAAAAGTATGCATTTTTTACTTCTGAAAAGGAGTAAAAAGTATGCACATTTTGACGTACATTCAGTTTACGCTAAAGAGAGTAAAAGTACTATACTCCTTTTTGATGTAGTCTTAAAGTCATAAGAGCGTGAATTGAGATTATCGTGTAGAAACGAATATGCTTATTTTTTTATTTTTGAAAATGTGAACTAGTTTAGTTAACATTTCCCTAGCTTTCCAATTTGAATAATAGATTTTTTGCTTCAACTGGTTGATTTCCGAAAGTCGAATATACTTCTTCTGATCATTGCCATACGGATCCCGGGTGCGTACAAAACCATATCGCCAGAAGCTGTGTACTTTATCGCCGAAATGATCTCTATCGGCATCCCACTGAAGACAGTGAGGTAGGAATCCAGAGGAGCACGAAAAGTGGTAAGAGCTAAGTTGATGACGAAGTGGTAACGATAATGGGATTCGTTGGAGGATGGTTGATGGACACCCAGGCTCATGCCACACACTTTAAACTTATTCACGGGCTCGGTTAAACATTTAGCTGAATTCACTCGGCATATTCATATTTAACCGATAACTCGGCATAAGATCGAACGATGCCGAGTCTCAGCATCTTTTGCAACTAAAATATCGGGTAACTTTATTACTAAACCGATTCTCGGCAACACTAGGAGCCGAGCACAAACGTTAACCAAACTTCAACCGACCTCAGCTGCCTATCATGCAGATATATCGGATTGGCAGCGTTGTAAGCCGAGGTTCGGCTTTTATCTGTCAACCGCCATGAGCCATATTGTTTTCATTCGCAAGTGGAGTAAGTTGTATGTTGTTTGTGGAACGGGTGAAAAAACATACATTTATTGGCACTATATTAATTACATTGATAAAACCTCGTCAACAATTCTACGCCGATTCACCCGGTTCATGGCTGCTTCTCTCCATACCCGGTTGCGCCCCACGCTCTCCAAGTCTTGGTTTACCTGATCCGCCCATCTAGATCGCTGTGCTTGTACCAGTCGCATTTGACGCAAACACCATATTTGCAGGGTATTGCCCATAGGCATGAAATATTCAATATTTCGATGAAAATCTAATTCAAAATTTCGAATATTTACAAATTTAACCGAAATCTCGGTTAACCTCATTTCTGTTTGCTTCGAATTTTAACCGATATGTCAGTTTACTCATTCCGAGATTCCCAGCTAACTATATAAGTTTTCAGTTTGGCCCAAACCGAGATTATCGGTTAACATAAAAAAGCCGAGATCGAAACTGAGAGGTCGGCTGTGCGGATCTCGGTTTCGAAAAAGCCGAGACTCTGCATATAATACCAAGTGTGCAGATCTCTCGGCCAGAGTGGACAGAAGACATGAATAGGTAAACTTCCACCTGCTGCAATTCTTACCTGGCCATGCATGCTTCAGGCAGTGCCTGTTTCGGTTTAAACATGTAATGTCACCGGAGCATGTGGTTTTCGTCTATTCCTAGATGATGCGATAGGAGCTTCACGCCCTAAGCGAGAGAATGTCATGAGATGTGCTGGGTGGCCACACAATCTTAATTAAAAAATGTCCACATTTTTCCCGATTTTTCCCGCATTTGTGCCTAATTTTCCCGACTGGGTAAATGAGTTAATATAAAGGGTGTCCACAGTTAAATCAGCGAGTGCATAGTCATGAAGAAAACGAATATTTTTTTTGGCTCAGTAAGTACTAGCACACCGGTCCCAAGCTCGGTTCCAAGCTTAATGATTTGCCCCTAAGCCCCTAACTCACACCAATACACTCTCAAATATTTTGTCAAAATAACATAGCGAATCAAAAACAAAAACAAAGATACTTGTGCCAAAAGGTGCTGAAACGCGCAAGAGTGTATGACAAGGTGCAGACTGCAAGGTGTGCTTCGGAACTAGGGGTTCTAAACAGTGAACCAATTTCAAATCCTAGTTGCACATTGATTGTTGGTTAAATTGCATCACTTTCAACTAGCTGTAACATTCCGCCTTTGGGGTGTTGAATTGGGGGGATTGTTGGCGGAGTTGGGGGGGGGGGGGGAAGGGCGCGGCGGGGGGGGGGGGGAGGGGGAGGGGGGGGGGGGGGGGGGGTGGGGGGGGGGGGTGGTGGGGGGGTGGGGGGGGGTGGGGGGGAAGGGGGCGTGGGAAAGAAGAAGCAGGGAAGGGGGAAGACTTTAACCTTCTTAATGCATTAGGAAAAAGTTACGCATAGTGCATTCAGGGTCAAAAATGATCCAAGACTTTGCTTCGCTACCAAATATTTATTTTTGAACAGATTTTTGATATCTTGGTCTCAAATGAAAGGTTAAGATTCTTAGAACGCCATGCTGACCTGTTTTGTTTTTTGATTGGCCATTCTGGGTACATAGGTACCCAGAACCGGTTGCGGTATGCATGCGAAGTGAACAATTTTGGAACCTCAAGTATTTGTACCGTTCGACTGTTCAAAATTCATGGTTTTAAATACTGATATCCAAAAACATCGTGCCATTGACCTACCAGGATATTTGGGCACATCCGGATACTCTGGTATCGGTTCCGGTAGGGTCCAAAAAGGACAATTTTGAAACCTGAAGTAGTTGTACCGTTCGACGGTTCAAAATTCATGGTTTTGAATACTGATATCCGAAAACATCGTGCCATTGACCTACCAGTGAATTTGGCCACATCCGGATACTCTGGAACCGTTTCCGGTTGGGTCTAAAGAGACCAATTGTGAAACCTCAAGTAGTTGTACCGTTCGACGGTTCAAAATTCATGGTTTTGAATACTGATATCCGAAAACATCGTGCCATTGACCTACCAGTGAATTTGGCCACATCCGGATACTCTGGTATCGGTTCCGGTAGGGTCCAAAAAGGACAATTTTGAAACCTGAAGTAGTTGTACCGTTCGACGGTTCAAAATTCATGGTTTTGAATACTGATATCCGAAAACATCTGGCCATTGACCTACCAGTGAATTTGGCCACATCCGGATACTCTGGAACCGTTTCCGGTTGGGTCTAAAGAGACCAATTGTGAAACTTCAAGTAGTTGTACCGTTCGACGGTTCTAAATTCATGGTTTTGAATACTGATATCCGAAAACATCGTGCAATAGATCAACCAGGACATTTGGTCAACTCCGGATACCCTGGAACCGAACAGGAACCAAAGAGGACAACTTTGGAACTCAATGTTTTACCGGTCGGTGGATCAAAATTCATGATTTTAAATTCAAAATTCATGATACAGAGAAGTGCTTCATAATACTACTACAGAGGTACTACTATGTATCGATGGCTCTAATATTTAATTTATTTTTATATTGACTTTTTATTTTGTTAAATGCCGCACATAACACCCAGTAAACCAAGTGGGCATTTTTAATTTACAATAAAATTAATGTTTTTCAAGTGGAATACAAAACTGCACTCCGTGGTTCCCATATTACGCCTGAGCAACTGACGCCGCTAACCACACGGCCGAGCTGTGATTCGAAACTGCATTGAACAGGCACGAACGGAAGAAGCGCGAACACAAATTCGTTTCTATCTGTTCCTATTTGTTCCGTCTCACGTCAGAAGCGTCACTGGCTAACGCATGTAAACCCACGCCGCTAGTAAGCTAGAAAATCACCACAGTCGGCGTGCTGCAGAACTACCAAACAATAATCTCATCACCAAGCAACCACTATATCACCAAGCAACCACCATATCACCAAATAACATTCTCATCACAGCACTCGGAGCGCTGCATCTATTTAAGCGGCATGTAGTAGGTTGCATTCAAGTAGTTTCTTTCCAACCGCGACCCACAGCAGCAAGGCAAAAGCAAATTAATAGATAAAAGTAGAGAAATAAAGTAGTGTTGTGAGCGGGTTTGGTGGGGGGGGGGGGGGGGGTGGTGGGGTGGGGGTGGGGGCCCGGGGGTGGGGCGGGGAAAATTGGCCTCTTTGGATCCTACCGGATTCGGTTTTCAGAGTATCCGGATGTGGACAAATTCACTGGTAGGTCAATGACACGATATTTTCGGATATCAGTATTCAAAACCATGAATTTTGAACCGTCGAACGGTACAAATACTTTTGGTTCAAAATTATCCTCTTTGGGCCCTACCGGAACCGGTTCCAGAGTATCCGGATGTGGCCAAATTCACTGGTAGGTCAATGGCCAGATGTTTTCGGATATCAGTATTCAAAACCATGAATTTTGAACCGTCGAACGGTACAACTACTTCAGGTTTCAAAATTGTCCTTTTTGGACCCTACCGGAACCGATACCAGAGTATCCGGATGTGGCCAAATTCACTGGTAGGTCAATGGCACGATGTTTTCGGATATCAGTATTCAAAACCATGAATTTTGAACCGTCGAACGGTACAACTACTTGAGGTTTCACAATTGGTCTCTTTAGACCCAACCGGAAACGGTTCCAGAGTATCCGGATGTGGCCAAATTCACTGGTAGGTCAATGGCACGATGTTTTCGGATATCAGTATTCAAAACCATGAATTTTGAACCGTCGAACGGTACAACTACTTCAGGTTTCACAATTGTCCTTTTTGGACCCTACCGGAACCGGTACCAGAGTATCCGGATGTGCCCAAATATCCTGGTAGGTCAATGGCACGATGTTTTTGGATATCAGTATTTAAAACCATGAATTTTGAACAGTCGAACGGTACAAATACTTGAGGTTCCAAAATTGTTCACTTCGCATGCATACCGCAACCGGTTCTGGGTACCTATGTACCCAGAATGGCCAATCAAAAAACAAAACAGGTCAGCATGGCGTTCTAAGAATCTTTACCTTTCATTTGAGACTAAGATATCAAAAATCGGTTCAAAAATAAATATTTGGGAGCGAAGCAAAGTCTTGGGTCTTTTTTGACCCTGAATGCACTATGTGTAACTTTTTTTGTAGCGTCACTTCTAGAGGTCGCTGAAAGCTGTTACTGCCCAAAATATATTCGTTTTCAAAAGTTAGGAAAAGTCAGAAAATTTCAGATTCCTAGTTTATTCCGTTTGGACATAGGAGCTTTTTTGAGATGTTGATTGGTCAAAAACGACCCCAATGCACAAGGAAGGTTAAAGGATGTTCTGGAGTGGTACAAGACGAATGGTGTCAATTTCGAGCCGAAGGATCATTATACCCCCAAACTCTCCAGAGTTGTGACCAATTGAAAAATAATGGGCTATAATGAAGCACGAACTTCGTAAGCATCCTAAAGTTGAACAGGAAATGTTGAAGTCATGGTTGAAAGCGGAAAAAATGTCGGTTCAAGCGTTGTAGAAAATCTTATGCGTGGTATTAAGAAGATTCCTATTTGCCGAGATACCTCAAACTTAGTGAAGGATCTGATCAACTTCGTCAGGGATTCACCAAAAAGGCTCGTGATGTTCCAGTCTATTAAATAAGATGATTCCACCAAACTTCGACCTTTTCTGCCCAACAAGATGAACAGTCAAATTCGTGTCCATGTCATCTGTTTTATCAACCCGACCAGAAGGAAACAACAAAATTATTTCAAGTGTTGTTATTCAGTTACGCTGTTTTTATAACAAAGGTTATTAGAATTAAGATCGCGGATGTAGTTAAAATAACAGAAATTGTAACAAAAAATCCCCAAGAAGTAATAAAATAAAAACAAACCATGATATAGATATAACATAAACAAAACAAACTTTGTAACAGTTTTGTTACGATGTAGCAAAATTATATCAGCTATTGTTAGAATTAATCTATTTCTTCACGAAGATTGTGCCTCCCAGGGTTTTATATCATAATTTGTTATAAATATGTTGTACAATTATCCAGGTGAAAACGTCTTTAGCCAATTTATATCATAATCAGTTAGTCGTAACAAGGTTTGTTATAATTTTGATATTTTTATGTTATACCCTTCTGGTCGGGAAACTATTCCGCTTTGGTTGAATTTTTCACGACTTTGGCTGAAAGTGATGCTTCTGATGCTGGTGCAAAAGCTGCTGGGTTTTTGAGAATGATGGAGAAATTCGACTTTTACTTTACCTTGATGGTACTAGTAAAATTATTCGGGTACATTGACACGGTGAACACGGCGCTCCAAAGAAAATCGTTGCGTCTGGAGGAAGCATCCCGACCAGAAGGGTATAACATAAAAATATCAAAATTATAACAAACCTTGTTACGACTAACTGATTATGATATAAATTGGCTAAAGACGTTTTCACCTGGATAATTGTACAACATATTTATAACAAATTATGATATAAAACCCTGGGAGGCACAATCTTCGTGAAGAAATAGATTAATTCTAACAATAGCTGATATAATTTTGCTACATCGTAACAAAACTGTTACAAAGTTTGTTTTGTTTATGTTATATCTATATCATGGTTTGTTTTTATTTTATTACTTCTTGGGGATTTTTTGTTACAATTTCTGTTATTTTAACAACATCTGCGATCTAAATTCTAATAACCTCTGATATAAAAATAGCGTAACTGAATAACAACACTTGAAATAATTTTGTTGTTTCCTTCTGGTCGGGATACCGAATGATCGAAACGTTGGAGACAAGTTTGAACTTCTGTAAAAGAAGTTTTCCGAGATTTGGGAAAGAGTATCATCAAGCAAACCGGCCAAGGTAGGATCTCCGAAGTGCCGCGAAAAAGGTGAGTGCCAAATCACAGAGAAGAGAATCAATCGCAGGGTCGGTTGAAGAGAATCATGAATCCCAGTATCAGAAAATTATCGACAAGACGCTCGATTTAAAACTGAATCGTTTGAGTTCCTGTTGGAAATTGAAATATTTTTGTTGGGAGACGAGGCATACAAAGCAAACATTCTGAGTTTTTATGAGGTTGATGTCGATCCGGAACGCTTGCTGCTGCATCGGGAAATGTTTTTGTAAACTTTGAAGGAAGCCGGCAAGTGTGTTGAGAATATCGCAGATATTGTTGACTACTTCAAGAAAGAACCGCATTTGATTGAACTTCTCCCCGAGTTTGTAAAATTTCTGAATATATTTGTGACAATTCCGACATCTTCTGCAACAGCTGAGCGGTCGTTTTCGGGACTTCGAAGACTGAAGACATACTTGCGCTTCACCATGGGACAACAGCGGTTGAATTCTGAGGCCATATTACACTTCCACAAGGACATGGCGAAAGATCTGGACATGGATGAAGTTTTGAATGAGTTTATTTCACGAAATAGACAGAGAAAAAATACTTTTTATATGTAACAAGTGAAGTGTTTGAAGCCTGAACGTTTTTGTAGAATGAAATCGCAATGATACACAAATGTACTACTGAAAAATGTTTGTTTTGGTTTTTTACTCATTACAATAGGATTTAAAGACTATTGCCCTTACTGATATTTTTTGTTTTTGCATTATTTTGAAGAAAAATGTAGACCACCCCCAATAATTTTCTGAAGTTGGCGCTTCTGGCGTATGTCAAAGGAGATTTGCGCTATAGCTATAGGTCTGGTATTCCTGAGAAACGACTAGACCATTACTGCAGGCATGATTACCAAATTCAGCTTTGGTACCGGCATTTTATCATCTACCGCATCAACCACAACGACGAACCCTTTTAATGTGAATACCGACGAAAAGCTCCGTTTGAAATTCGGTTGACTTTAAGGTGACTGATACAATAGATTTCTGTCCACTTGCAGTGACAAATATTTGTCTATTATTCAAATGGAATCGGATAATGGTAAAAAAAATGACATCAGTTTTACCACCTCCAGTTGGTGGAACTCGTGTAGCATATAAAAAGAAAAAATATTGTAAAAAACTTGCAAGGACAATCTTTGCACTAAAATTTACAGTAATGCATACAATGGCGATGCTTCAGTTAAAAGGATCACCCAAGGAGTTCCAGTCACGTAAAATAAAAACAAAAGTAAGTCATGAGCGTAACCTCACCTGTAACAGCCGTTTAGTCAAATCTTCTAAGCGGTACGTTTTTGAACAGGCTTGACAAAGCCAGCAGAAAATGTTCCACATACCAATATGTTCCTCTTAGCCCCTCCCTGAAGGAAATGTGTACGACGTACCAGCTTACCTTACCTTACCAATCAGACCAAGGCCTGTGTGGCCTCTGCTGTACACAAAAGTTGTCTCCATTGTAATCGGTACATGGCTGTACTTCGCCTGCCTAGCTGTCTGCGAGGGTCCGCAGGTCTTCTACTTGATCGATCCACCGATCCTCGTTGCGCGCCCCTTCTTCTTGTACCCGTTGGTTCGTTTTCGATAACCATTTTCACTGGGCTGTCGTCCGACATTCTTACGACATGCCTAGCCCATCGTATTCGACCGATTTTTGCGATGTGTACGATGGGAGGTTCTCCCAGCAACAGATGCAATTCGTGGTTCATTCGCCTCCACCACGTTCCGTCTTCCATCTGCACTCCACCGTAGATCGTACGCAGCACCTTCCGTTCAAAGACACCAAGGGCGTATTGGTCCTCCACTAGCAATGCCTAGACAACCGGAATGCACGCATATTGAATGTTGTTTTCTTGATATACCAACAAATATGTAGGCAAACAAATCGTATAGAATGCAAAAATATGGTTTGTACGTGCATAAGTGGAGGCCATATACGTGCAAATTCCATTGTTTTCTATAACGAGTTGATTTGACATCGTATGCGATTAGATCTGTAATGACAAATTCGATTTAAACAGTCCAACGATGTAAATCCGATTTAGCTTGTGACGCAGTACGGTGGATAAATGACACATCGTATATAAGTCGAAAATTTGCATGCTTTACGATTTATCCTAAACAGAATACGTTAAAGGCCACAATTATATGCGATTTTGACTTAAAATGTAGCAATATACGATACAATCTGAACACTGTTATACGACTTCTGGTTGTCTGGGTGTCCATGTTTCGTGGCCGTAGAGAACTACCGGTCTAATTAATGTCTTGTAGATGGTCAACTTTGTAGTTTGGCGAACTTTGTTCGATCTTAGCGTCCTTCGGAGTCCAAAGTAGGCACGATTGCCAGCCATAATGTGCCTTTGTGTTTCTCTGCTGGTGTCGTTATCGGCGGTCACCAATGAACCCAGATACACGAATTCGCCAACCGCCTCGGTTTCATCACCGTCGATCAGAAATTCGTAGTAGGAGGCTAACATTGTCTTCTCGTGAGCCTCTTCCCTTCATGTATTTTGTTTTTAACGCATTAATCACAAGCCCAATCCTACCAGCTTCAGCCTTAAGTCTGATGTACGTTTCCGCCATCGTCTCAAAGTTACGATATCAACGTCGTCGGCGAAGCCAAATAGTTGGACAGACTTCCTGAAGATCGTGCCACTCGTGTCTATCCCAGCTCTTCGAATCACACCCTCCAATGCAATGTTAAACAACAAACACGACAATCCATCACCTTGCCGTAGCCCTCTCCAAGATTCGAAGGGACTCGAGTGTGTCCCTGATACTCGGACGACACACATCACTCGATCCATCGTTGCTTTGACCAACCGCGTCAGTTTTTCCGGAAATCCATATTCGTGCATGATCTGCCATAGCTGGTCTCGATCGATTGTATCATACGCTGGTTTGAAATCGATGAAAAGATGATGTGTGGGCACGTTGTATTCACGACATTTCTGCAGCACTTGCCGAATCGCGAAAATCTGGTCCGTGGTAGCGCGGGCCCCCATGAATCCCGCTTGGTATTGCCCCACGGACTTCTTTGCATTTGGTGGCAGGCGGCGGCATAAAATTTGGGAGAACAACTTGTAGGCAGCGCTCAGTAGCGTGATCGCACGATAATTGCAGCAATCCAGCTTGTCGCCCTTTTTATAGATGGGACACACCATTCCTTCCATCCAATCCTCCGGTAAACCTTCGTCCTCCCAAACCTTGGTAACTACCCAGTGCTTCACCCCCGTATTTTAATAGCTCGCTTGGGAATTTGTCAACACACGCAGCTTTGTTGTTTTTCAACCTACCAATTTCCTCCTCAACTTCCTGAAGGGTTGGGGTCGGGTTCTGTCATCTTCTGCGCGTGTTCCTAGATTTATTACCGTTACCACTTTTGTTCGCTGTAACATTGCCGTTCAGGTGCTCGTCGAAGTACTGCTTCCACCTTCTAATCACCTCACACTCTTCTGCAAGAAGGTTACCTTCCAGGTCTTTGCACATATCGACTTGTGGTACGTAGCCTCTGCGCGAGCTGTTCAGCTTTTTGTAAAATTTGCGTGTCGTTAGCACGGTACAGTGCTTCCATTTCTTCGCGGTCTCGATCTTCCCTCTGGCGCTTTTTCCTTCGAAGAATAGAATTTTTCCTGTTCCGTGCCTGTCTATACCATTCCACATTCGCTCTCGTACGGTGTTGCAGCATTCTCGCCCGCGCTGCATTCTTCTCCTCTACTAACTGCCTGCATTCGCCATCAAACCAGTCATTTTTTCGATTCGGTGCAGAAGTACCTATTGTCACTATTGCAGTGCTACCAATGGCGCTTCAAATATCTCTCCAGCCGTCTTCAAGAGTAGCTGCGCCAAGCTGCTTTTCCGTTGGTAGTCTAGCGTCTAGCTGATGCGCGTATTCCTGGGCAACTCCGGTTTCCCGTAGCAGCTCAATGTTAGGTCGTGGCGTCCGAATTCCACGCGTATTGTACACCGTCGAGAGTTTTGAGCGCATACATACTGCAACTAGGTAGTGGTCCGAGTCTATAGTTGCTCTGCGGTAAGTGCGAACGTTGATGATATCGGAGAAGAATTTCCCGTCGATTAGATTAGACATACCAGCTGCAGATCCCTGATTTCCCTGGTCAATTCTTTGAATGCCTTCCAGATGACAGCTGTGTCATCCATAGAGCAGATATCTATCTTCTTCAGCAATGCTGGATTTGCTGAAAAACACTGTTTTATTCCGTTAATTAGATCGTGCGACTGAGTAGATGACAAAAACGCCACTCATCTTATCAATTTGAAAGGTGTGAGCATGGTTTCTGCTATGTGACAAAAAATCCCGATAGATTTTGAAATTCCCGACTTTTTTCCGCATATTTCCCGATGAGTTTGGATTCCCGCATTTCCCGATTATCCAGAGTCTGTGGCCACCCTGGATGTGCCGACTTGACAACATATAGAATGTAGCGCTGTGATTGTGCATGACCTCACATTTAAGTCAACTGCATGGACTCCAACTCACAGCGGCTTCCTCCGTCCCGACCATGAACGTTCCTCTTTCCACGCAGGGGTTATTCAGCTTCTGGACAGCTACAGTACCGCAACTCTATCCCAAGTTAATAACGTGGTGAATGAGAATAATCGCTCTCTAGATCTCTGCTTCGTGAGGGGCCGAGATATTGCTCCCGTCATCTCTACAGCTCCCGTGCCTCTAGTTAAGGATGTCCCTCACCATCCTTCTCTAATAGTTGCTGTCGAGGACGTTGTAGCTCGAGACTTCGTCGGCACTCCTGCTACTGTGTCATATGACTTCCGTAGAGCCGACTATCGCAGTATTGGTGATGTTTTATCTAGTTTGGATTGGCAGAGCATTCTTGATTCGACCGACGTTAACATCGCTGCTCAAACTTTTTTCCACGTCTTGGCTTATGTCATTGACAGACACGTCCCAAAAAAGATTGTTCAGACTGACTCTCGGGTCCCTTGGATGACGAACGCTCTTCGCTTGCTAAAACGGATTAAAAGAGCAGCTCTTAAAAGATTCACGAAACACCGTACCATGCCGCTTAAACGCCCTATAGCAGGCTCAACTACGAATATAAACGGATCAGTCGTGCGCATTTTCAACATTATCTGAGTGGGGTTCAACGGCGTCTCAAATCTCATCCGAAATCTTTTTGGAGCTATGTTAATCAACAACGTAAGGAAGTGGGCTTACCTTCATCCATGTTCTATAATGGCGAAACTGCTGGCACTCAACAGAAAATTTGCGATCTGTTCTCGGTAAAATTTGCTAGTGTTTATGAAGACGAGAGACTAACCAGTCATTCTGTTCACGCTGCCGCCGACAATTTTCTCTTGGCAAATCAAACACTCAGCCTAGTTGATGTGGATTCAGAATCAATCTCGAACGCGGCATTACACCTTAAAACATCGCTTAAGCCCGGACCCGATGGGGTTCCGTCGGTTTTTCTGAAACAGAACATGGCTTGTCTTCTGTATCCACTTCATCAGATATTCCAGATGTCCCTCTCTAGCGGTACATTTCCTTATTGCTGGAAAATGGCGGACATGTTTCCGGTATATAAAAAAGGAAGCAAGCGGGACGTGAACAACTACCGAGGAATCACATCGTTAAGCGCTGTATCGAAGCTTTTTGAACTGGTCGTTAAGAACTCACTTTTTACACATTGCAAGCAGTTGTTAAGTGACGACCAGCACGGATTTTCACCAGGGCGTTCCACAACTACAAACCTATTGTGCCTTACGTCGTACATCACTGATGGTATGATCGCTCGATGCCAAACGGACGTGATCTACACAGATTTAACGGCAGCTTTCGACAAGTTGAATCATGATATCGCAATCGCTAAACTTGACAGACTAGGAGTTGGTGGTAATCTTTTAAGATGGTTTCGATCATATCTCACAGGACGTCAATTGACAGTTGCCTTGGGTGACCTTCGTTCAAGGAGTTTCTGCGCCACGTCCGGGATACCGCAGGGTAGCCATCTGGGACCGTTGATATTTCTTTTATACTTCAACGACGTACACTATGTTATCGGAGGGCCCCGCCTGTCGTTTGCTGAAGACCTGAAAATCTTTATGCGAATCTGTTCAACCGCCAACTGTCTTTTACTCCAAGCGCAGGTTGATGCCTTTGCTGATTGGTGTACTCTAAATCGGTTGGTGGTCAACCCGGCCAAGTGCTCAGTGATAACCTTCTCACGTCAGAAACAACCAATTCTGTTCAACTACCATCTTCTCGGAACGACCATCGAACGAACGCAGTGCGTTAAAGACCTAGGTGTTCAGCTGGATTCGAAACTGACGTACACGCAACATTTATCGTATGTTGTTGACAAAGCTTCAAGGACACTCGGTTTTATATTCAAGGTTGCGAAGAACTTCAGCGACATTCAATGCCTAAAATCGCTCTATTATTCTCTCGTTCGTTCGACACTGGAGTACTGTTCAGCGGTCTGGAGTCCATGCTATGATAATGGCGCCGAGCGAATCGAATCTATTCAACGCCGTTTTCTTCGGTTCGCACTTCGTAGACTTCCTTGGAGCGACCCTTTTCGTCTTCCTAGCTACGAAAGTCGGTGTCAGTTGGTTGACATGGAGCCTCTGCGGGTCCGCAGAGATGTCTGTAGAGCTTTAACTGTTGCAGATGTGCTACAAGGAAGAATCGACTGCGGAAGGATCCTTCAACAGATTCCAACCAAGGCCAATGCGTCACAACTCCATGCTCAGGCTTCCTTTTCGCCGCACCAACTATGGGTTGAATAGCGCTATTCACGGGTTGCAGCGAACCTTCAATAGGGTGGCGTCCATTTTCGATTTCCATCTGACGCGGAACGCACTTCGTCGGAGATTTTCTACCGTTTTTAGATCAATTGACGCACGTAGTTAAGATAGTGTATAGCTTTAATTATTTTATTTTTACTTATTTATGTTTGTGTCTTGACTCCACCTAAGAGGTTATGTACTCGTTTCTTATTGTAATTTTTTCCTATTTAACATCATTAGGACCTAAACTTGGTCTGTTGATGTACTTCAAATAAACAAATAAACAAACTTTGGAGTGCCTTCATTTGGTCAAGTATTTTCCTTTTTCAGAAGCAAGTTACTGGAAAACGAATACAGTTTTGTAGATTATCAACGGAAATAATCTCGGCGTCTTCTTTAAGAAACAAAATGAAAATCTAAGCAGCGGTGTAGCCGCAGATTTCGTACTTAAGGACGTTCTCAATACTATAATTGTTCACCTCTAATCAACTGAGTTCTAAGTAGGTACCAGTTATGATTGCTTTTTATTTCAAACAATTTGAAAACACTAAATTTAGCGCCTAGCAACACTTCGTCCGTAACATTTAAACGGTCCACACCAAAGTCAATCCAAAGCACGCGAGTGCAATCTCGTGAAAGTTATTGTATGATTTATTTATCACAATTGTGCATTGTAAGTACCGAACAGCCTTTTATTCGAACTGGGAGAATGTCCCGACTCAACCGTCCGATTCGCTTCTCACGGTAGCTGCCTTTGGTGCGGGCAGTGCATTCAAAGCGTGCTGCATGCGTTCTACCAGGTACTTGTTCAGCTCTGGGGGGGGGGGGGGGGGGGGGGGGGGGGGGGGGGGGGGGGGGGGGGGGGGGGGGGGGGGGGGGGCCGGATGAACCTTTAGCTTGTACAACGTGTCGAATCGTAGCGTAACCACTCGCATCCCCAGCCGTCTTAGGTGGCGAATACGCATCGCTTGCGACCCGATTAGATGCTCCCCGGTGCTATTGAAATACTCCGGCAGGAGAATCAGCACCGCAGTGTTAATGTTGCGTTCTTTCATCGTGTTGAGGGAGAAAATGTTTCCCATGCCGCATGGGTGGAAAATTGTGTCTACAAGATATAGCTCGTGAACGGGCAGATGCTGGAGGATGGTAAACTTAGTCATACAATCCGGCCCGCCGGAAATTTTCTCCAACTCTGGAGTGATGTAGTTCACAATCCGTTTGATGCGACCATCGTGGAACAGTGATTTGGCCGAGTGGTCTCTTGGAAGTAGCGGACCATCGTAATCGTCGCATTCCAGTGTGAGACTTGTGTCGAATACTTTGAGCATGCTTCGTACTCGGTCCAGCTTTTCCGGTCGGGTGCGAGCGTGGAGGACGTCTAAGAAATAAGGATTGAAGATTCGGTTCACAAAAGTCAGCGGATAGCGCTCCAAGCAAACGTAGCAGAACATTATGTCGATGATTTCCATCGGGTGAATCTTGGTAAAGTTTTGATCCAGATACATATCCAGGGTCTCCCAGAACTTATTGCTGTTGACCGGTTGGTAGTCAAGATAGCCAAAGGGGCAGAAAACGGCACGCAGATAACCGGGATCTAGATTTTGGTGATTTGCTATGAAGAACTCGCTGCAGCCATTTAAAATGTGAGCATTCCTCAAGCGGAATACCTATAATAAGGGAATGAAATAAACTTTACTACAATGAATGAATCAGACAAACAAAGTTCTTACCTGGCAGTGTCGCAATAAGGTAACAATCAAACTCTGAGAAACGATTTTAACACCCTTGGCCTTCACGTATCGTTCGATGGCACGCTCAATTTGATTCTCAGAGTAGCCCAAGTTCGTGAATGACTCCAGTATCGCTTCCAGCTGATCCTCACTTACGGCGTGAATATTCGTATTCAACCATCGGGCCAAGGTTTGTGTTATCCTAAATGGAGACAGCTTACAGGTCTCCAAGGACTGCAGCACATCAATCGTGCTGTTTGGGGACATTTGCCACCAAACCGAAGGAATCCTTCGCTCCAACACGTTCAACACCGCCCTCCTGCTAACTTTCAAATACGGCAAAATTGCAAAAACCTGATGAATATTTTTATCGTCAATCTGCTTCTCCTGATCAGCAATTCCGCTCCAGAACTTCTCCACCATATCGTACCTCCTGCACTGGGTGAGACTCTCGATCGCTTCACAGCACTGCTCAATATCCAACTTGTTCTCCGAGCATCGATATACCAACTCGTTCCCCAGCATATCGATCGTCTTGGCCAATTCCATAAAGTTCCTCAAACCATCCAAAACATCCAGAACCGTACGGTTATCCCCGCGATAAACAATACAGCTAATTATCTTCTCGAATTCTGCGCTGCATTCCAAGTGCTTTAATTCCAACAAATTTTCAATTTTCAAAATCTTCTCCACAGCCCGAACAGCTACTTCCGGAGTAAATTCCTGCTCCACCAACGATTCAACCACCAGGCAAACTCCCTGAGCCGTGAGACAGTCCTCGATTGACTTTATAATTTCGTCCCGATTAAAAAGGTTTGCATTTTCGTCACTCGACTCTTCATCAACTGCGCCATTCTCCTCCCCCTCTGATGATGCAGCAGCTGGTGGTTGACTATCAATGACTGTATTCGATATGAAAGCTGTAAATTCATCCTCGGCAATTTTCCGCACCACCACCGGCAGTTCCTGGATGTCACAACCCTGCTGCACCAGAATTGTCGTATTTCGCACAAATCCTTTGCCGCCACCGCTTGAATTGCCGTTGTTGTCGCCTTGGTTTCCTCCACTGAATCGACCTCCCGTGCCACCACCTTGCGAAGAGAACAAGCAAGCTCTAGCAAAACTTGGCAAAAAGCAGTGCAGTCCGGATCCGGCCCGGTAGAGCCGCAACGGGCTCAGCATACAGCGGGACATTTTGCTCACACTTAGCTCTAACTTTACCCAAGTATAAACTCCTATTTCACCACGAATTAGCACATGTTTATCCACGGTTTTTTTTTTCCACTGATGCTAACTTTCACATAACCACCAGCTGATTGTGAAATCAATCGATAATGCGAATGGCGCGAGCTGGCGGGATGCTTTTCGAATAATAGAGCCAAAACAGAACTGAAAACAACAATCGATGATGAATGACAGCGCGAAATGTCATCGAAGATGGGTGGGAGACGAACAAAACGAGAATATTTCAAGTTGATGGGTGGTAAACAAAACAGGGTGGCTCTTCGCTTTTGACAACAGAATTAACAAGGTTTTTTCAAAGGGGTGGGAATGATAAGTTTTTAATACCCTCGGTCGTATTTTCCATGATTGTTTGAAATTTGAGGGAGATTTTGATTTTCAATGGGAACGGAAAAGTCAATGTTGTGCATTTAGATCAGTGGTCCTCAGCATGATCAGCTTTGAGGGCCACGAGGCATTTTCCGAATGATATGGCGGGCCACAGCGAATTTTCTAAAGTCATTTGAGGATTTTTCAAAGGATGTGTGAATATATTGAAGAAATGATATAAATCTGCTTTTTGACGGTCATTCATATGTCATCAGTTTATCACACGTATCATTTTAATTGTTTTGCAAATTTCAAGTTATATAGTCAGTTCTCATTTATGTTAAAATAACCATATTTGTATCTTCACAGTCTGTTCTCCAATTTGAACTCAGATTTTAGTGAAAGTATCATGTCGACGTATTTGTTTGGTTTTCTTAATCGAGCATGTCGACATCGAAGGGAAATGAGAAACATCTTGTTTTTCCAATTGAATCTCCCACAAACGCAATTTAGTCTCAAAAGCTCTCGTATATTGGAGCAGCTAATGAACGAAATAATGTTTTCTCTTTCGGAACTTTCGGTCAAAAACGCAAAATCCACTGCTTGTCTGCAAAAAAAAAATCAACCTCCTTTCCATTTCCATGAATTGTTCAATTTCATGTTTCAAATCAAAAACTCTTTAAAACATTACCCCGGATTAACTACCTTACTTCGGTAAAATAAGACACATCGCTATACTTTGCTCCCACTTCTAACAAAAATTCTTTAAACTCGCGATGATTTAATCCATGCGCCCGAATAAAACTAACAGTTTTCACAACATTACTCATAGCATTTTTGAAAATAATAATTTTAGCACACAGGTTTCCTACATGAATAAGGCAGTGGTACTGGAAGAAATCGTCAGTACCTACCGATTGAGCCTTTTTCCGGAGATGAGCCACTGCGCCTTTTTTTTCCTACCATCGCTGGAGCTCTATCGGTCACATCACCTGAATTGATTCGGGACGACACAGATGAAAATTTATGAATTGGAATTGTTCTTGCAACTCAACTTACCTGAAAAGATTATTTAGCTTCAAACCAATTCTGTTCAGGGTTGAATCACAAGCCTCAAAAATGTCGAGCGCTTTTGTGGTACCTTTCATAGGAAAAAGAGATGCCAGCTCTTCGGTGATGTTGAATGCATCATCCACGATTGAAAATTGCCAGTTGTGCCGTATCCCTGATATCAGTGCTCTCGTTGAACGCTATTGAGTAGTAAACGAATTGCTCGGCTTTTACTTTCAAACAGTCCGAAAATATATTAGTCAAAATAATGTTTTGTTTCGTGAAAAGTAGAAGTGACTTTTGTCGATATATGGCTATACAAAGGGCCTGTTTATAAACCACGTAGACTCATTTTTGGAAATCTTAAACCCCCGTCCCCCTCGTAGATTTTTCTCCATACATATTATTGAAATTTTGTATGGAGCGTAGACTTTCGTAGACTCGCCCAGAAAAGTCTAGGTGGTTTGTGAATAGTCCCCAAGTTCCAAAAACAAAGGTTAAAATTCTTTGAACTTATCGGGGTTTCGTTTTTTAATGAAATACTATTTGTTACAAAAACAAACCTCATTGACAATAAAATATTGAATTATGGAGAGTGTGAGCTGTTTAGTGGAATACCTGTAACTAGAAAATAAGAAGAATGATTAGTAATTTCCATTTAATTCCAACTACCTTTATTGCTTATCTTGACAGATACGCGTATTTCGTCTACAATGTGCAGACACGACACTGAAGAAGTCTGCACTGTAATCATTCTTCTTATTTTCCAGTAATAAAATATTACTACACTTCAATATTTCGTCTTCACTTTTTCCTCACCTCCAGTCGCGTCATCAAGTCCCCCGCAGAGGTGGAAGTACTGCGGTACGTGGCTAAGGTTTCCTCGGATGCGCACAAACAGGTGATGAAGAAAATCCGTCCCGGCTGGCACGAGTACCAAGGAGAGGCCGAGTTCTTGCACCATGCCTACTCGGTCGGTGGCTGTCGGCATGTGTCGTACACGTGCATCTGCGGAGCAGGTTCTAATTCGGCCATCTTGCACTACGGTCACGCCGGTTCGCCCAACGATCGTCTCATCAAGGACGGGAGAAATGTGCCTCTTCGACATGGGAGCCAACTACAATGGTTATGCCGCGGACATCACGTGTAGTTTCCCCGTGAATGGCAAATTCACCGACGACCAGAAGCTGATCTACAACGCTGTGCTGGCAGCGCGGGATGCCGTTTGTGGAGCTGCGAAAGAGGGGGCCTCCTGGGTCGATATGCACCGCTTGGCCAACAGAGTAATGCTGGCTGAGATGAAAAAGGGTGGATTGCTGCAAGGCGAAGTGGATGACATGATGGCTGCCGGTTTGAGTGCCATTTTCCAACCGCATGGCCTGGGACATCTGATTGGATTGGACGTGCATGATGTCGGTGGATATCTGTCTCATTGCCCTGAACGTCCCTCGGAGCCCGGTGTCAATCGTCTGCGTATGGCTCGTACCCTGATGGCTGGGATGTATGTCACCATCGAACCGGGATGCTACTTTATTGAACCAGTGAGTTGAGGCATGCGGATTTATTAGATGGGACTGAATTGAAGTTCGAGTTTTCTTCTTCTTTTTCTTAGTTGCTCAATAAAACTCTTCGCCGATCCGAACTTGAGCAAGTTCTTGGTCAAGGAGCAGATCGAACGCTTCCGTAACTTTGGTGGCGTGCGTATTGGAGATGGACGTTCTCATTACCAAGACGGGAATCGACAACTTCCCCTTTGTGCCTGCAAGAACGTAAGTGGTATTGCTTAAAATATTCAAAATAGCTAATGCAGTGCGTCACCCTCTCTGTGCATCAAAATATTTACTTTTTCAAAAATGTTTCCTTCTGAAAAACTTTATATTTTTTATACTATTCCTTTTTTTTTCCACTAATATACTTTTTTTTTAATTCTCATTTTAGCGTCGATGAAATCGAGGCGTGGATGGCTGATTAAAAAAGCGCGCTGAAAACAATTTGTTCAGGATATATAAAAAAAAGTGTAATCAAAAGTAGTTATTAAATGAAAGCATAAATATTCCACTACAAAATTGAACAATATCCATTATTTTCTTTATAAAAGATGCACTGATCTATTGCAGTCGAAGAGCTAATAAATATTTTATTCAATTTTTATTATTATTAAAATAATTATGTTTTCCTCCGAAAAATCCTGATACAATAAGAAACCGGAAAGGGTGGAACGGTCAAAAATTGGTCAAACATGATAATAAAGTGCACACTGCATAGTTTATTATATAAATGATCAATCTTTATTTCTTTTTGAAGTTCATCGTCTACAAAACACAGGAAAATTATTTGATAAGGCTTCCGATTTTCGAAATGCGAACTGTCAATCTTTAAGATCCACACCTTCCATCCGGAAGTGTTTTTTCGGGAAGTTGGACTTTTTTCTCTGCTTAAACTTATCTTAAGCCTCTCCTTTTCCGGTAGCCGTAAAAAAAACTTCTGCAGTCTAGAATTTGCTTGAAATCAGTCATGACATATGTTTCATCGTCCATTACGACGCAATAAAACTTGACGGCATCAATCAACTCTTGTACAACTTACGAGCTCTTCCTTTGGTTGATGTGTTTCTATGTTTGGTGCTGCCCAGTGTAACCTGGTATGTTGACAGTCCGGCTCGTTTCTTTGCTCTTTACACCGTTGTGTGTGGGACTTTCCCGATTTGTTTCCGATATCTCTGACGGAAAGGTTGGGATTGCGTTTTGAAAATGCTGGTCACTATTCTTCCGGTCGCTGTGGCTTCCTGGTTTCGGTTTCCTCCTTGAGCCTCGGCCTCCTAGAAGAATGGTCAGACGTTTCCCGAACACTTTTATAACATTTCCATCACGGTTGATTTTGTGAATATTAAGTGATTTTGCCAAGTCGGCGTGGGAATAATTTAAGCCTCATATTTAAGGGCGTGCAAAATTTTGATATGCTGCTCTTCTTGCTGCGACGCCATTTTGACAACTGAATAGAAAATGGCAAAAACAAAAATAGAGCCAAAAATTCCGTACGCATACACGGTAAATCTACAAAACTTATTTTATGATCATATTTTGATCATTTTCAAGATTATAGTTGATACGTCAAAAAGTGACTTGTTTTTATACACTAATGAAGAGTACGCCTTTTCAAGTATGTGAACGGCGACACAAAAATGCGTAAAAAGTAGGCACCGCTGAGCAAAGAAAATTAACTTGATGCTGACGCCATTTTCAAAAAAGCATTTATTTTGTAAGCACCGTATTTAAGTTCCGGAATTATTTTAGGCTGTTGCAGTATAGAAAATGGAGGAAATATCCAATACGTTGAATACAGATGTATTCGCGAAGTTGACATGTAGGGTAACTGCCCCATTAGCATTAGCATTAGCATTGACGTTTGCACACCTCGTGGATGGAGCTCGATGAGGAATAATTCGTTGAAGACATTGCATGCCACCTTGAAACCAGTTACTGATACGTTTCTTCACACAATAATCTCCACGAAGACACTCCTCGACCGCTCACCTGGCCACGTCCATGCAACCGTTGGAGATAGGGAGGATTTGAGTATCTACCTTTAGAAGACACTGGGAACCCATGTATCCTTTAGTAGATATCAAAGGAAAAGGAAATGAATAGTCCGAGCGAATAGTTAAACAGAATGCCCTGTCTGGTGTACTGAACAAAAAAATATTTAAAACGGTCGTTGGGAGCATCTAGTCTAATAATGTCAAGTGATGCTCCATTTCTCTTCAAGCGGGTTGAGACTTGAAGCATTAACTATAGTCCTAGCCCGATATGGCTTATGGTTATAGCGCCATTACTCGCTCTCTGAAACGAGAGAAGAATGTCTGATAATATAAGACCGTGTGGTGAAAGAAAACTTATCGCATTTTCTGATGTGATCTTCCTTATGACTTTCATCGCAAACAATCGATTTTATTTTTCTGAGATTGTCGTTTACAAAAACTATAACTCTAATCTTGCATAACAGCCCACGATTTCTGATTATGAAGCAAATTTAACGTTTTTGAATTACAATGTGCATCATATTTTCATCATAGTTTACAAACCTGTAAACCTAGATAAAAAAAGAAAGAAAACAACCCTGTAAACTATGATTAAAATTAAAAAAAAGAAGTATCAGGTGAAAACCATGACTGCATTGTTATAATGTATCGCCTCTTGTCCCCAAATAAGTAATGATATGCCTTTTCTTTGAAAACTTCACCAAAATAAATCTTGATGAGCTCTTTAGGACGTTACAATTGCGCAAAGAACTGTAAAATTTTCGCAAAACAATTTCGTTCTACAACGCACAATTAAAAGATGTCCATCGAGACCAGCCGAACGTGCATGAAAAAGGTATGCCGCAAAGAATTCAACAAGCAGAGTGGCACTCGACACTGAAGGACCTTAAGTCGTAGACAAAATAGGCCTATCTGTCAAAAGATAAGCTTTTTTTCTTGTGGGATTAAAGAAATTTACGGCGTTTACTTAGAAAAAGTAAACAAGTGAAGCGATCGATTAAACTTTACTAGTTTTTTTTTAAACAGAATGGGGCTGATATGCAGCAATATGTGCTCAGAACATGACAGACACATTAAATAGTTAAAAATGGATTAGAAAATTATGCATAATACACGTAAACTACAAAAAATAAATTGCACAATAGATAGCAAAGTTGGCTTAACCAAAGAAAACATTATTTCAGCCTCAATTATTATTAATTCTGATTTAGCTCAATATAGGCGAATATGCTTTTACAGGCAGTGTATCTAATCAAGATCTTTTGCTGTTGGGACCGCTTACAAAGTGTTATGGTGACTGATTGGCTACGGTGACTTAATTAAAGTGCCAAAAGGGCACCAAATCACTTTGACAGAGTTGCCGCCGGACACCAGTTACTTCTTTGAGAAGTTTCTTCGAGCACACTTTCAAATCTTGCAATATTTTTGACGGACTCCCCAACTCACCGAACGGAGTAATGGGTTCCCTTTAGTCTCTCCCAGCCATACAACATACAGCTATGACATTCAGCGGTTGGCACGTTACTCTTATTTATATATTTAGTCAGCACCAACAGACTTAGTAAAGCCCCAATGGTGGTACTTTACAACAATAGGAGTAGCAGAAATCTCTACCCAATCCTATGTGGTATATCCGTGCTCCCTCCGCCCCATGCTAAGGACCTTAATTTTTTACTCTACGGGACCTAAAGCTAATTGGGTGTCAAACATATAAAGGATGCTAAGCTGAATTCCATTTGATCAAAGTATAGAATAAGAAACAGGCAACAAGCTTCACTTTAACAAATAAAACGGTGCAAAAATGACAGCAGAAAACTTTTCACGTCTAGATTTTCTCTACTTAGTGCACTACTGTACAAAATCATCGTACAACAGGGGATGCCAGATCCCACATACACAGCAGAGGTGATCAGCGGTGCGAGCACACAGTCATATATAAATTACTGCTAGAAAACCAGGTTTGACCTACAGAAAGATACTGCAGCTGAAGCCTCCTTTAAGAAGTCAAACTACTAATGGCATTAACTCGATAAATTCTATAAATAGAGATTGGACTCAGCTTCATGAAAGTGGTGAAAGAACAAATCTTGCCCCCACATAATCTCTTCATAATAATATTATTGAAAGTAAAAAGGAGTAAAATGGAAAGAGCTCACCCAAATTTCAAAGACGTCCGCCTCCCGCATCGTAACCACAGTGATGATTATCTATTAGTCGTGACTAAAGATGATCCTCAGTGGACTTCCTCTTTTTGATATTGGAAGCAATCGACAAAATTCACTTATACATCCTGGGGCCACATCGTTGCTGGTGGAATATCAAATGAATTACTCACGAACAAAACAACAATCATCACGAAATTCTCTATATGCATTTGACTAAGAAGCTTGAGTATATCCAAAATGTTATGAATTTTAATACACAGGAAATATTTGTGCGATTGCATTTTTTAAAAAAAAACAGTATTCATACACCCCTCTATGGGACTTTGTATGAAAGTTAACTGTCACTAAATATTTGTAGTGTCAATTAAAAAAACTTATTTTATTTTAATTGAAAATTGTGATGAATCGTCTATGTGATCGCTAAAATTGATTTTGTGCTCATAAAAAAAATTTAATTTAACGGAATACAAAAAGCGGCATTTATTTATTGATTTAACAACCCAATTCCGGAAACCGACCTATGCATTTCAGCATTAACCTCAATTTAAAAATTGTAGCTCGGAAAAATTACGTGTCATAGAAAAACTGTTTGATAACAAATGGAAGTATATGATTAACTTAACTGACAAAAATATTAACACCGAGGGAAAAAAAATTTTATCCAAAAATTTGATAACACTAAATTTTTAGAAATTCAAACCCTCTTTTATTCTCTTCATTTTTTGTGCAAAAACTTGAAGACATTAGAAGAAATATCGGCATTGGCATGTCTTATCGTTTGTCTTAACCTATTATCGGTAAATGAAACCGGAAGTTTTTTTTTTTGCGTAGTGGGTACCTGGAACATGAAGTACCTTTGCGTAAAATCTCAAAAAACTTAAAGAATTCAGTAACCCCATGACAATAAGACGATGCAGAAGCCTACATAAATTTAAAAAAAAATCTGTTGCGTAGTCCCTCAGCCTTGGCATGAATTACTTAGAACTATCGGAAAACTGCAATATGTACCTCTTTTAATTTGTTCGAATCATTCAACGGAATATCCTCACAAAAATCTTTTAAGTTAGTTAAGTTATTGCTTTTTAATTACGTTATAATTGTTTATTCTTTGAAGTATGTGCGTGTTTCGTCTACTATTTGCAGGCCTCCCAGTTCCTAGTAACAGTGGTGTCTGAATATTAAGTTATCTCTTCCGGAGCAATTCGCGATTAGGGCGTACATGCAAAATATAAACAAAATGTTTTTTCAATGCAATGCATAATTACTACAACTAAATCATGAGTTTTGACCTTTTTGTCCAGTTTGTGATTTAATTTTATTCATTAAATATTGTATTTGCAAAGGGCGTAGAGTTATTTCGTATTCAAAACAATTCGCTCTGCGATTTACGCCATATTGATTGTTGACAAAGTGAAAGGCGTAATTTAAATCAAAACATAAACATGGCGTAAAGTAAAAGGCGATATTGACAAAAAAATCAAAACAACGGCGAAAAGTAAAAGGCGATACTGATAAAATAACCAAAACAACGGCGAAAAGTGAAGGGCGAAACCTATCAAAATGTCAACAAAAGGCGAATAGTATAGGGCGATACTTTTATTTCCAGTACTTGTGGGGCCAACATTGAAAATGGCGTAATCAAACATCCTAGTATTCACAGGCGTATATTAAAAAATTGCAAATTTCAATGAATAACGAAAGAATTTCCATCAGTATTATATATGAATCAGAAGCAAGCTTTGTTCTCTGTCTGTATGCTAAATTGTATTTGAATTTATTCGTTAATTTGTAAATTACGGTTTGAAATTCTACTTGCAATATTAAAGCAATCATCATTTCCCATTTGTTTACATTCTGCATGTTCGCCCTAATCGCAAATTGCTCCGGAAAGTGTGGTTTTTTCTTCAAGTAACCAGAGCATACTGTGATGATCATATGGCAGCAAATATAGTTATACAAGTTGATTTGACGTTTCTTCAACACTATAAAAATAGAATGAGTGGAAATAAATAAAATCGAGATACTTTTTACACCACAAAACTTTTCACTTTTCGTGTCATTGAATTGTTCTAAGTTGTCCTTCCGTTCCGTGCTATTACCCTTTTCGAACTCAAAAGTGTTATATGTAGTAAAATCACAGTTTTCAACGATTTTAAGAGAAAATTATAACCAAAAATTTCAGCACGAAGCAAAATGTGACAGCAAAACAAAAAACCAACCACCTTCGAGCAAAGCCTACTTCTCAATCGGAGCCGATGTGCTTGTACTTCCTGAGCAAAAAAAATATATTCATTTTCTTGACTATCAAGCCGCTGCTATAAGGTTAAAATAAATATTTCCAGATCGTCTGTTAATCAGCTCTGTAACAAAATGCGTGAGTAAATTTTTGCACAAAACCTCTAGATACTTTCAATTAATTCGGTATTAAGCCGTTTTCAGCCATACTCGAGCAATATTGATTTTTTGAAATGCGTAAAAAGTACACATCTGTTATGTTCTCAAAAGGAGTAAAAAGTATGCATATTTACTTTCCAAAAGGAGTAAAAAGTATGCATATTTCACTTTTCAAAAGGAGTAAAAAGTATGCACATATTGACGTATATCCAGTTTACGCAAAAGGGAGTAAAAGTAATCTACTCCTTTTTGGCGTAGTCCCAGTTTCCTTCGAAAAAGCATACTTTAGTCATAATAGCGTAAAATAAGACTACCGTGTATACACCTACAAAATGAGGGGTGTTCAAGTTTTTTAAATGCACGATTGAAAAACTACGTCATATTTGAGTCGACCAAGTTTTGATCGTTACATCCTTTATTGAGTGGCGTCTAAGCAGCAGAAATAAAGGATTTGATTGGTGTCACCTCTTCGCGAAAATCAACGTGAGGGGCTATGCATAAACTACGTAGACTTTTTTTTCGGGGGAGGGGGTTTGACCAATGTCTGCGCTGCATACAAAATTTCAAATAATTGTCTGGAGAAAAGTCTACGAGGGGGGAGCGGGGCGGGTGGTCTGAGATTTTCAAAAATGAGTCTACGTGATTTATGAACCGGCCCTGAGATAATTTTCTGAAGTGGAAAATATGCGGGTTAAGTGCACTGCGATCGATTGAAAAGTATTTCGTTTGCGCTCTTTTACAACCCAGCGGGGATCCTTATCCTCTAGCTTTGGCCTGCTCCCGAAGACGTGTTACAGTTCCATTTGTTCGGTCCCCGAATAGTTATTGAATGTTATTCCTGTACGTAGAATTTCAGTCGCATGTATCCTGGAGACGCCCATAGATGCGTTTTGATTATAACAGAAGTTATAATTAGTTTTATTAGTTATAATAGAAGGGCGTTCGGATTCTTCGATATATTTTTGACAACTCACTGTTTAACAAATACCTTACAGCTTTATTACTCTTTTTTTCCCGAGAAAAGAACGAACTTAGGAATCGAATCCCATTTTTTCTTCCGTACTGGTATCAGTAATTTTTACTTCGCTACTGTTAGAGTTAATAGATATCAGGATAAATCATGCATCATGTCCTTAGCTTCCTTAGTTTAAAAAATCCTATCACACAACTCGCTACATAACACATACTTTCATACACAAATTCACACACAAAACACAAACATCCTATTAAGAACATACAAAACTTCAGCTTTTTCAATGATTACTCATTAGTTTATTACGCACCAACGGAACCGAAAATATATTTAAAAAAAAACGAGACATGTATTGTTTAAGGTTTTCTTGCATTTTCTTAGGAAATCACAACAACTATCAATAGTCATTAATATGGTTGTTATTTGTGTATGCATATTGTTAATATATTAGGGATTTTCTTACATTCTCATCGATATCTGTCCTAGAGTAATGCTGTTTTTTGTTGTTCAGTGAAAAGGATGCGGGTGGGTTCATTAAGAATGGTTATGGTTTCATTTATGTGCTCAGAAAATGGTTGAACTAAGAGAGAGAGAATACCAATTCAAAGAGCCTTCAAGAGAACTCTAGAAGGGTATTGAAGAAAAATCGTCACGCATAGAAATTACATTTCTTGATTTATCGTCCAAAACATCCTAAGCGCTAAATCTCCTGCAGTTTGCTTGAATTTAATTGCTACGTCTTTCTTCCGTTGTCGAATTTTTAGTAAAAAAATCCGAAGAAAAAAAAACAAATATTGCTAATTAGTCACAGACGAGAAAAAGCATTTCGCATTCAGATGGGCTCTCATGTGTTTCTCTCATGTGCTACGATGTATTTTCTTTAAAACTAATATGTTCATTCGTTTAAGCTGTATCGTCTTCAATAACTGCTCTTTTTCTATATCTTCTGCCTACTAATTTTGTTGTTTATGGTTATTAAAAATTAACTATACTAGGTCATATTCCTGTCTTAAAACTGGTTAATAGCAAATTTTGCATTCTCCATTTCCCTGCTCACTAACGAGACAAAAAAGCCAACCTCCAATCGCGCTAATGTTTTGTTTATACGATAATATGTATATATGCGTCTATATATATAAGGGGGGAAACAAATAGGTACTCACAACATGAAATGATTCCCTTTTCCGAAAAGGGAATTTGTCGAAGTGAGAGCCTATTCCAATCTCATGCATCCGCGAGCAAAACTGCCCAATTGCCGGGTTTAGTCCACCTCGATTCATTTTTGATGAATGTACAATCGTGCCATATTGTTTTGTGTTTGTGTGTGCATATACCTCATTGTCCTCCTGTTTCCTCATGGTGCCTTAAAAAGTAAATCTATATGTTGCCTTTTTACACGATTTGTTCCACGGTCGTTCTCGTCTGAATTCCCCGGTCTGTACATTTTACAAGTGCCATCCATTTCACACCACAATCCGATCGGATCCTTAATTCGGTGACGCGATTGAGTTAACGCTCGTTTTCGCCCGCTTCGCCGTCGTCGATGGTGACTTTTCGTTGAGCCGTTTCACCGCCGATGGAGACGACCCGGCGCCTGGAGCACCGGTGGCCGGAGATCCCTTGGCCGACTGGGGGTCTGGAAAAAGAAAAAATGAATCAATTAAAGTGCGTTCTATAATTTAATGTTTTAACCGCCTCATTTCTACTCACCTTGCAACCACCTGACCTGCGTCGCCGGTCCGTAGCCCTTGTCGTTGCGCGCCGCAATGCGGAAGATTATCGCCGGCTTCGAGGTGTAATCTACGTGCGCCGTCAGCAGCGACTGATTCGGAACCGTGCACTGATTGTTCGGTCCACAGTAGACCCGCACGAAGGCAAGCTGTGCAGATTGTGTCGTCTTGTCCTTGGCGTTTTGCGACTTAACAGCCAGATACACGGAGTACTCCAGAATGTCCCCAGTGGTCGACGGTGGGGGTTCCCATGAAAGATGCGCTCCCTCCGGTGATTTGGAGATTTTGATTGCCGAAGGTGCCCCCGGGAAACCGGGCAGGCAGGTCTTGAAGGGTGCGACGTCACTCCACTCACCGCGACCACAACTGTTGATGGCAGCCACCCGGAAGCGATAGGCGCAACCCGGTTCTAGATTCACACGCTTGAATTTGACCAAATCAGGCAGGTTATCGGCGGTTAAGGTGTCACCATCGTACAGGCAGTTCCACTCGTCGAAGTCGACAAAGTTGGACACGGTGTGCGATAGCGTTTTGAAGACTCCAACTGTAAACCACTTTTCCGATTCGTCCTTGATTCTGATGACCTTGGGCTGAAATTAATTAACATTGGGTCACAATTTACTGGAACATTGCCGCTGACTACAACTCACCTCCTCTTTTTCTTCTTTCGCTTTTGCGTTGATACCACGCACCGTTTTGGTCAGAGTAGTCACCTTATTGCTGAGTGCAGCTGCCGATGTGGTCGTAGTTCCGGGAATCGTTGTTACAACCGTCGGAACGGCGGTTCCGTTGCTGCTATTGCTCAGGATGTTTGCAGGAGGATTTACCGGTGACTGCAACAGGGGCGACGTCAAAGTAAACTGCTTAGCACCTGCGTCAAAATATTTGATGGTCGTTGTCGTTGGCTGCTGGTGTTGCTGATGTTGCGGGCTGGCAGCAATGGTCGTCGCAGTTGTCGAGGGCATTGTTGTGCTCATCAGATCTGACAGTACGGATGTAGCTGAAGCAGCAGCTTCCGCCAGGGCATCCAGATGGCCACCGGTACTGGTGTTGTTGACAGTCGAAGACGGTCCCGAATCTTCCGACTTAACCATGGCACTGCTGGGAAGTTGTGCAACCAGTTGTGTTCCATCGGCCAAAGTTGCAACCTGGGTTAGTTCACTGCCATTGCCAGTCGTTTTGAAGGTTATAGTTTGCGATTCGTTCGAAAGGGACCTCGTGAAACCCTCGATTGTGCCACTAGACTGCAGTAGACCTGAGTTGAGCTGACTGTAAAGGGGAAATCGTTTTCGTTAGTATTGACATTGGCTAAAGCGACTAAAGGAACTGAATTTAATTTACACTCACATAATATTGTCCCCGCCGGATCCGGCGGCGGCGAGCAGGTCAGCATTTTGCAGCGAAAGCAACTCTCCACTTTTGATTGTGGTGAGAATGTTGGCCGCTTCGGTTTCCGAAGCCGTGGGAGCACTGTTTACACTGACGACCATGGTGGTTGCCGTGGACGTTGTGCCGTCTGGATTCATCAGCTGAACCGTTCCGGTGCTGGAGGCCGTGGCTGAATCGGCACTCAAGACAGCTGCTGTTGACGAGGGCGTTTCGTCAGAACTGCCTGTCGTTAGAGCTCCGAGGGAATCCTTGGGCGCATCATGCATTGAAGTCGCACTGCTGTCCGGTTGATCTCCGAAGGTTACCTGGAAAGGGATTAGGGAGTTGATGATGCTCTTTAGTTGCTGTCTTATTCGTATGGTATAGCAAAGCCTTTTAAAATAATAACTAAAACACTCAAAAGCGAAGATCTTCTTTGCTTTATCTTTATTGACCAGACCCGTGCGGTCTTAGAATCACACTACGGTATAATAGTCCTCACTGAGACTTGGCTCGACGACAAAATATATTCAGCGCAGCTTTTTGGAAATTCTTCTAACGTATTCAAAAATGATCGAAATCGACTTAGTGGCCAAAAATACGTGGTGGTGGTGTGCTTATTGCCGTTTCAACTCGGCTAAGCTGCTGCAATGACAGCACTCCAGTCGACAATTCACTTGAACAACTCTGGATGACTTTGAAATTGTCTGATTCGCAAATTAGCATTGGTGTGTTTTATTTACCACCTGATCGTAGAACTGACGTGACCAGCATTAACAGACACATTGAATCTATCAGTGCTATTTTCTCTAACCTCTAACCTCACGCACTTTTATTAGAAGACTATTACCAATCTGGAAATCCACCACTTCCGACTACGTTACCGTGGATGTTATGGAATCGCGCGTTTCTACTACGTGTGCTGCACTGCTTGATGGATTTAAGCTGAATGGATTGAAGCAAATGAACGGATTGTTGGATAGAAATAGTCGAATTCTTGACCTAGCGCTCATCACGGATTCATTAATTCAAGTTACATGAGACTGTTGAACCACTGACTCCAATAGATACTGATCATCCTGCCTCTCTGCTGGAATCTGAAATGACAACTCTACCTATTTTTGAACAGGATTGGTTAATCCTGGAATTATCACCGAACATTGACGAAGCCGTGAACCATTTTTCCCGTATTATTAACGATGCCTTAGCGAATCATGTCCCAACACGCAGACCTGTTTCAAAACCACCTTGGGGGAATGCTCGTTTGCGGCATCTCAAACGGATTAGATCGAGAAGCCTTCGGAACTATCTCAGAATTCGTTGCCCATTCTCGAAGCAACAATTCACACGTGCCAGCAACAACTATCGTCTCTTCAACCGGTTTCAATACAAACGTTACTGTCTACGTACACAAAACAATCTCCGGAGAAATCCTAAACAGTTTTGAAATTTTGTGAAATCTAAACGAAAAAAAAGCAGTCTGCCCGTAGAAATGTTCCTGAGAAATGATGTCGCTCGATCATCTTCAGACAAATGTGAACTTTTCGCTACTGACTTCAAAAGTGCATTCAACACTGCCATCTCATCCTCTGAACAAACAGCAAATGCGTGCAGGGATACACTAAGGAGTGTCTGTGCGTTAAGAAACATTGTTGTCAACCATCAACAGGTAGTATCTGCTATCTCGAAAATGAAGTTCTCTACATCAGCTAGTTCAGATGGAATTGCATCCTGTGCTTTGAAACGATGTTCAAACGTATTGATTCATCCGTTGGCAATACTATTCAACATTTCTTTGCGAGAAGGCAGATTCCCAACGAATTGGAAACTATCCGTCATGTTCCCTGTTCACAAAAAAGGAGATAAGCAGAATGTGGAAAACTATCGAGGAATTACTTCATTGTGTGCTTGTTCCAAGCTGTTTGTGATTGTCATCAATGATGTGCTGTTTTCCAGCTGCAGAAATTATATCAGCGCCAACATTAGATTAGGGCGAATTTGCTTTTGTAAACAATGGCTTTCGTAGTCATTTTCTCTTGAACAAAAGGTCACAAATACAAATTAAGCACTCTTTAAGGAAGAGTAGCTTTATCTCTATCCGCTGATATATTCAATTTCAAGGAATTGTATTCAACTTCCGATAAATTAGCAGACACAGTGTTTGTTTAAAAAAGCAGATTCGCCCTAATCAAATATTGACGCTGATATATCAGCTGACCAACACGGATTTTAACCCAAGCGATCAGTTTCTACAAACCTTGTACAATTCTCTTCATTTTGCTTGCGTAATATAGATGCCGGTTCACTAGTTGACGTTATATCTTCTTCTTCAGCATTTCAAGGATGATGTAAAGATATACTTTATCGTGAAGTGCATCCAGGATTGCCACACATTACAGAAAATGATTGACCGATTCGAAGAGTGGTGCACTAGGAACTTGTTAACGATTAGTATTCCCATATGCAGTGTAATAACACTTCATCGCAAGATTAACCCAATCAGTCATAACTACAACATTCGCAACCAGCCTCTGGTTCGTGTCGATCACAAACGTGACTTCGGCGTTATCCTTGATACTGGACCCACATTTCGGCTCCATTACGATGGCATCATTGCAAAAGCCAATAGACAACTTGGATTCATATCTAAAGTGACTAATGAATTCCGTGACCCTCATTGCCTTCGACCTCTGTCTTGCGCCCTAGTTCGCTCAATTTTAGAGTCAAGCGCAGTCGTATGGTGTCCATATCAGGCCATTTGGATGAACAGCATTGAAGCAGTGCAAAAGAGATTCGCGAGACATGCCCTCCGTGACCTTTCATGGCGAGATCCCACGAACTTACCCCCATAAGAACAACGATGCAGACTACACTGGAACATAGGAGTTGTGTTCTTGGCGAAAATCCTATAAGGTGAAACCGATGCTGCGGAAATTCTAGCACAACTCAATTTCTACGCACCTGAGAGGATCTTACTAATAGATATTGACAACACTTGCCACAAAATAACACGAACACTTCTTTCCATCGAGTAGCTGCTATGAGCCGACTTTCCAAGGTTGCATACTTTTTGACATTTTTCTCATTCGCGAGACATGTTTATACTGAGTGGTTTGCGTAATAAAAGTCTCTTGTAAATTAATCGTGATTTAGTTATTTTTACGTCCGAATCTACCTCTAAAACCTACGACATCGAAATTTCTTATACTTAACATTTACTTCGAATTTTAAGCATAGGCCGAATCCTAGATCCATAGACCAACATTGGAGCACCTTTCCCTATTTTCAGGATGGAACAAAACAGTGCGTTTTATTGTCTATACTGCCGTTATATGCATAACTGTCCCATGTATATAGGGAAACTCATAAAACATGAGACAATTATGCGTAGAACAGCAGTATATTAATGGAAAATATCCACAATTTTATCATTTTTCCCAAAACTACAAGCAAAATTCAGCTCAAAAGAAAATCAAAATCATCAAAAATCTCCAAGGGACTTTTATGCGAATAGAGCCAGTATAGTCAGTAGCGTATAAACAGATTAAATGTTTTGGATTGCAATCAAGCTGTTATCTTAAAAGAAACGACAATGTAAACACAAGAACATTGATGTGGCATTTTATTGAGTGTAGGAGATAGTTTGAAGAGTTTTGGAGAGTTTGATCGTAAGAAAACGGAAACAGAAAGGAGAGTAGGAAAGCAAGAGTTATTCAGTATTAACAAGTTGTCGGGCGGTTAAGACGCATTCAGTTTTTGTTTGAATAAATAAGATTAGTTTGAGTTACAGTCCATTTAAGTTTTTTTTCGTCCCTGATTATCCGAGAAACACAAGCATAAACAAGTAGCAAAGTAATAAATATGGAATTGATAATGAGGGTCAGGCGGTGAGTTATTAGAGTTTTCCAGCAGTGCTTCCAATCAATTTAATTTTTAATTTAACTTTAGTATGCCACAATAATGCCGATTGTTGTCCCCAGATGTGCCCAAACTGTGCCAACTCTACTTCTGGGTGACTAGCCCCTTGGCTTGAACAAATATTCCATAACTGCACTGAACCGATAAATCATGTAAAATTTATCTGAAAACACAAATAGTTATTTTCCATGTAGCTTTACACATAACTTCAATGTGAAAAACACATAAACAGTCGAGAGATAATTCATATTAAATTGATTGGAACCGTCACATACCTTTTATGTGAAGTGAGTTATTAGTATTGGTTAATGTAATTCATGAGAAATTCTAATAAGAATGATTTTTACCGTTAATAAATTTCATGTGGTATTTTAAAAGTTTTTAGATTAATGTATTCTTTGGTTTTATAATGCATGTCAATAGAGTTGAATAGTAACACAACGAAGCTAAAAACACTGAAAATAAACCGGGTTTAAGATGTGGCCCGTCTTCTTTATGGGATTATTGACGACGTTGTTCCTTCATCAACACCGGAGATCTAGAGGATGTCTGAGCGCCTACTGTCTTTCAAGTCGATAACTTCAGATCCCTCGCTAGCAGTTTATTGCTCCTCAACGTACAATTTGGGAAGTAGCGCTCGAAGAATATTCGACTTCTGTAAAATATAAATCAAGAACTCAATTGTAGATGAATGGTTTACGTTTAACTATTATGCACCAGAAAACATACATTCCGTTTCCTCCAGGCATCGATGTACTCGAAAAAGGGAGCACAATTCCATTCAACGTTGCTCCATCCCAAACTGGATGCGAACTCGTCGGCCGAATACGTCATCAGTTCGTATAACTGAATTCCACATTCGGAAATAATACAGAGATTAAGATTTCTCATCATCCTGCATGGTTTTAAGAAGCAAACGCTGCAAAACTTCCAGTAATTCCTCCAAGAAGTCTAAATCCGCCAGCAGTTGATTACTCAGATTCGCCATCTTGAAAATACTATGCCAGGAAAACCACTGTTTTTTTCATTTGTGTTAATTAAAAAAAATTTTTCTGGCAACACAAAATTTCCTTTTTTTTAATTTATATTTTTTTTTTTTTTGTTTATTTTTTATTGTTGTTTTTTTTTTTTTTTTTTTTTTTTTTTTTTTTCTTTTTTTTGGTGGATATAAATTGTATTGGTATATTTTTTGTGTGGTGTTATGTTTTTTTTTTTTTTTTTTTTTTTTTTTTTTTTGGTTTGGTGTGGTTTTTTTTAGTTAGATGATTTTTTTTAACCAGTTTGTTTATTTGTACGGCTCAATCGCGTTAGCTTTACGGAGCCATAGGCAATGTTTGTGGGTTACACACAAAAAACAACTATTTTTTAAACATACTAGGGTTCTTCTTCTTTCTTGGGGGCGATTTTATGTTAGCTTCTTCTTGTTCTTTTGCAATTCTAGCTGACTCTTTTTGTTTACTGATTCCCGTTGATATGAATGCGGCGAACTGTAACAACGCGCGATCGCGAGTTTCCATCTCCTTTGGTTCATCATTATTTATTTCGGTGTCCACCGGCATGATGACAGATTCCTCCGTTTTATCTTCCAGCACCTCTAGCGTTTCCAATTCTCCCTCACCTTCAGCTTCTGATGCTACGGTGGCTGTACCTCCAGTTACTGCACATCCGGATATTTTCTTCATTTTACCGCACTGCTCCTTCTCTTGACGACGCAATTTCGGCTGACTCCGATCTTTCCGCTTGGGACAGGAAGCCATCAGGTGTCCCTCTTCCTTGCAGATGAAGCATTTGTCCTTGTTGCCTTGGTAATAAATGTTTCCCTTCCGGCTGGCAAAGTGCAGCGATGACGGGATTTCCTGTTTCACATCCATGTACGCACCACGCACACCAGTGCAGGCCCAGCTCCGGCGGAAACTTCTCCCGCACGATGCGTTTTACATGTCCATATTTTGAAAACACCGTAACGACCTCCTGGTTAGGAACCTCTGGTGGGAGATCGTATATTCGCACATAGCAGATGTGATCCTGGGCATGCGACAAGTGCACTTTAACCTTTTTTCCATTCCCATAATGAAACATAAGTTCATCCGAGTTGGCGGTCAACGCGTGTAACATCGACTGCTCAGACTTGAACTTGACGAGAAGGGACTTTTCATCTGCTATCCTATATGCAGCTTCAATTTCATCAAGCTCCACATCCAAGCCTTTGACGAAATTTGCCACTTCGCCTAAGGCTGGTTTATCCGCTCCATTGCCGAAGGTAAATCGCACAGTATTTTTCAACTCGCACATTGCTGCTATAACAAAAGCGACCGGGTTGATGAAACAAGAACAATGCAAATTGATTACAATGCCGTAGAGAAGAAGGCTATCGCGCGAATGAACAAAACAACCGTCCCAGTCGAAAGTAGAAACAGAACTGGCAAGTAAACTTTGTTATTTTTAAATTAGCATTGGGTTATACCATTAAGCCGGATACAGCTCACATGACATAATTACTGAATCATGCTGCATTGCTTAACTGTTTCTGGATTTTTTTTTGCAATAAGCACGAAGAAATACTTACGCTAGGATCCGATTATCCTTATATTTTCAATCGTGAGTAAATAAATAACATTTCACTTAAAGGTAGTCATAATTATTCCATAAACAAAGCGGAATTTAGTGGGAATCTTGAGATTTTATCAAAATTTACTTAAAAAGCTTCCCAATTGTATAAAAAAAAACAGTAACAGTTTCAATAATATAATTTTCCTTAGTTTCCGGAAAAACATCTATTTGAAATTCGTCTATTTTATGCAACAAACGTCGTGAATATATTAAAAATCTATATCCCATTTCAAATAGAAAGCTACCAAGATTCGTTCTAAAATTACAATCAACTACATTGAAAATAAAATCAAAGCACTCACGTTATCGGTTGATTCCGCCGGGAGTCCACCCTGAGTTGCATCCAGACTACCGCTTCCCGCTAGCAGCGATGCATCCTGCATCGGATGATCCGCAGATTGGTTGACGCCTGCCGGTTCACTGACATCTCCTTCCGCTGCTTCCATCGATTGATGTTGCAATTCGGTTCCAGTTTGACTGGAATCTACTTCGCCCGTACCGTCGTCTGCCGAATCTTCGCCGCCACCAGCCGCAAACATTTGTTGCTGTTCGTCAAGCCCCGCCGAAGAGACACCCTCATCGGTTGCTGATGCTGGATTTCCCTGTGGATCTTGATCCATTGGCTCAGCAGCACCTGCTTCATCTCCATCACCGACTGTAGGTGTACCATCGCCGTCCTGTTCACCTTGTTCTAGTGGGTCTTGCTCATGCTGTTGCTGCTGATCTGGCGATTCCCCATCGGGATTTTCGATGGCAGCTGCGCCACCAAACAAGCCTAACCGCACGTATCGGGGTGTTCCGCTCGGTACTTTATCCTTCATACCGACGTCTTCCTCATCGTCGTCGGAAGAGAAGAAATCATTGCATCCGTCCAGCTGTTCAATAATCCCGGGCCATAATTTAATCTTTTTACTCGCGGAAACACCTTCCATATCTACTTCCACGATCCTAGCACCCAGGTCATCGTCTTCATATTCGTCAGATTCATCCTGGAACAGATCAAAGCAGCCGTCCATCTGTTCAATTTGATCGCCATCGTTCTCGATCAGACCGGCTTCAGCGGCAAGGGCAGCAAAGGCTGCATCCGTCGAGACTTGTTCCTGCTGCTGCTGTTGTTGTTGTTGCTGTTGTTGTTGCAGTTGTTGCTGTTGTTGTTGTTGTTGCAGTTGTTGCTGCTGCAGCTGAATTTGTTGATACTGTTGCTGCGTAACTATTCGCGTGGTCGTTTTAGATGGCAACATAACGATTTTCTGCTGGCCGTGAACACCGGTCATGGTGGTACCAATTCCTCCAGCGGAACCAGCTGTTCCCTGCGACGATGGAACAATGGTGACCGACTTCTGTCCTCCTGTCGAAGGAGCCAGCTGAACGGTTACTGTTTTACCGCCAATCGTGAGAGACTTTTGCTGCATGTTGATGATTTGTGTTCCGCTTAGTTTCTGACCAGCTGCTTGGAGACCAACCGGAACGGTGAAGGTAATGGGTTTTCCGCCCTGAACGGCTCGAAGCTTGATCGCTTGTCCTCCGATGTTAGCTGTTCCAGCGGTTCCAGCTGTGCCCGCCTGCAGCATGGTTGCACCACCGATAGTCGTGGCACGGGATGTCGATAGCGTATTGATCATCTGTGAAGGGAAAGAAAGAAATTATGTTTAGGAAACGCTCAAGGGGATTGTTTATCATTCAAATTACCTGTGAAGTCGACAGCGAAACGAAGTTGTTTGCCGATGAGGTGACAGTTCCACTGACAGTGCGAATACCCTGAGGGGTGGTCACTACTATGACCTGCTGATTGCCGGTTCGGATCTGCTGACCGGCTTTGTTCGTAATGACCAACGTTGGCTTTCCGGCGACATTCGTGCCAACCTTCCCAACCTGAACAATGTTCGGGTTCTTCATCAAAATCTGTTTGCCACCTATCGTTCCGGTGGATGACATCAATTTGACCACGTTGCCTCCAATCACAGCCGTCTTTTGACCGCCAACGGTAGCCTGTTGAATGGTTCCACTTCCTCCGAGAATGTTGGATGTGACAATCTGCTGCTGCTGCATAGTTCCAGCCATCGTTCCCTTCTGTAGTACGTTCATCTTCGGCAAGGTTTGAACCGTCATTCCTTGGCTTGTCTTGACCAGTGTCACTATTTGTGGCTGATTGGAATTGCTCATAGTACCGGTGGCATTTCCGCTTCCGGCTCCACCGACGATAGTGAGTGGCTTCTGCAGGATGATTTGCTTGCCACCTATCGTTGCGGTGGTCGTTGTGGATCCTGCTTGAGCACTGACAATCCTCTGCTGTTGTTGAAGTTGCGTTCCAGCAGTAACGATATTCTGACCCCGAAGGACCGTTGCCCTGTTGACCGGTGATTTGCTGAACATTCGCTGTACTGACATTAACCATTGGCTGTTGGGTAGCGATCCGTACCTGTTGCCCGG